>JANITW010000005.1:11732765-11744002 GCA_027564335.1 Erythroxylum williamsii | reverse complement strand
CGCGTCCCCCACTGAATACTGACTGAGCACTTGGGCACAACACTGAATAACTGGAAAAGAGTCACATATGCATTGTAATTTCATGATTCACTGATTTGTGACAAGGACTGATTACGTGATGACATGATTGACTGTAAATTGTGATGTGATACTGCAAATTGTTATGTGCTATTGTAAATTGTTTATCACTGTAAATTGTTATTTAATACTGTAAATTGTTATACGATACTGCTAATTGAATATTACTGTGCTATGCTGTACGCATTGTGCGTAATGCATGATTTGAGTGAACCATCGATGATAGTTTCTCACTGAGTTCGCAAACTCATCCAAAATTGCAACCTATTTTTCAGGATCGATAGAGTAGACCCCTAGCTTCGGAGATAGTCTTTTCCTACCGTGCGAGCGTGCTAGCAAGAGAAGCGATGGCACACAGGTCGGTCAGCTGGGTTGGACTTTTGTGGATGACTTAGGATAGACGTTTGTATCAGTTTCCTTTTTGAGTTTTTGTTTAGGGGACTAATAGACTTGTCTATTCTGCTATTGGATGACTGTATCAGATAGATTATTTTAGATTTTAAAATTTACTGATTTCTGATATATTATGGTTTTAATTATTGCGATGCCATGTGGATAATAGTCGAATTTTCTGGTAGTGCACCTTTATCGTGGGATACGTGTCGGAGCGACCTTCGGGCGTTCTGATGTGTACCCTACGGTGAGGGGGCGCTACACATTGTGGTAAGTAGAATCATCTTGCTTTCAGGTGCTGGAAGAGGCCAGACATTGAATGCAGAAGGTGTCATCAAAAAAGGCACATGGAAGCAATTTGCAAGAAGCAAACTACACAAGTAGCGGAAAATGTGCAAGTAACTGAAGAAGAAGAAGAGTAGCTGTTTGTGGTGACTGACGATCTTGTCAAAGCCTATCCATATGCACTAGTCACATGTCTCCAGATTCGAAATTATTCAAGTCATTGGATAAAAGCATGAAGGTAAATCTGAAGCTTAGAAATGGCGATTGCATTCGAGTGGAAGGAAAAGGTAAAGTGGAAATAGTAACCAGTAAAGGTGTCAAGATCATATCGAATGTTTTGTATATACCCAAGATTCAGCATAATCTCTTGAGTGTAGCTTAGCTAATTGAGAGAGGTATGTCTGTACATTTTGAATCAAATACTTACAAAGTTTTTGATGATGTTGGTCAGGAGATTCTATGCACCCGAATGAAGAACAAGAGCTTCTCATTGAGACCTGAAGAGTTGCAACAGGAGGCACTGGTGGGAGACATCACCGAACCTGATCTTTGGCATAGAAGACTTGGGCACTATCATATGAAGGGGTTGGAAGCAATGAAGAAGAAACACATGGTTGAGGATTTGCCATCAATCCTATATGATCACGCTGTATGTAAGATTTTCATGATGGGTAAGCAAACTCGTACACCTTTCTTGAGATCAAAATGGAGAGCAAAGGAGAAACTTCAGCTATTACATATAGACGTGTGTGGACCTATGCCGATTGCCTCTCTGAATGGAAGCAGATACTTCTTGTTAATCATAGATGATTACTTGAGGTTCTCCTAGATTTTCTGTCTTAAAAGCAAAGGAGAGGTTGCCAAAGTGTTTTGGGAGTTTAAAGTTTTCATATAAAACCAATCTGGACTGATCATTAAGTCTGTGAGAACAGACAATGGCTCAGAGTTTACCTCTAACGAATTTGAGTTGATTTGTAAAGTTGCAGGAATCAAGCACCAACTTACCACCCCCTACACTCCACAGAAAAATGGGGTTGTGGAGAGAAGAAACAGAACCATGGTGGAAATGGCTAGGTGTATGCTGGAGGAGAAGAAGCTTTCGAAGGAATTTTAGGCTGAAGCTGTAACAACTGCTTACTTCTTGCTAAACCGGTTACATACCCGAGCCCTTGATGTGGTATGGAGTCAAACCAAAATTGAAGAACTTGAAGGTCTTTGGATCTCTTTGCAGTGTCCTTGTTAGAAGGAATAAGCTTGATAGCAAAATAGAGATTGCAATCTTCGTGGGATATTATGAGGTGTGTAAAGGTTACAGAGTGTATTATCTAGATCAGAAGAAAGTGAAGGTGAGTAGAGATGTGAATTTCTTTGAGGATGAGCATTGGAGCTGGTCTGAAGAAAAGAAGAAAAATGGGGAAGTGAGGGAGACAACCACTCTGCCCTCGAATATCCAACTGATAACTAGTACTCTAGAAAATTGAGATGACCAGGATCAGCCAGAATTTATGGAGGTAGAAGATCCAGTAGTCCAACATGAGCAGCATAAAGGGAATTCTGATAGGAAGCAAATTCCAGATGAGTCCGATGAAGATTATGATCATGTGCCAGTGAGAGGGACAAGAAGTCTGGCGGAAATCTATGAGAGGAGTAATGAAGCAATACTGGAGCCTTCGAGGATTCAGGAAGCTTTGCAAAATCTGAAGTGGCTTGAAGCCATGAGGGAAGAAAAGTCCATGATTAACAAAAATAAAACATGGACTTTGATTGACAAACCACCATATAAAAGAGCCATTAGGTTGAAGTGGGTATTCAAGACTAAATTGAATCCTAATGGGTCTATTAATAAGCTAAAGGCTAGGCTAGTCGTGAAGGGGTATGCATAAGTTAAAGGTGTGGACTTTGGAGAGACTTTTGCACTAGTTGCTAGAATTGAGACAATTAAGTTGTTATTGGCGTTTGCAGCTGAAAAGGGATGGAAGGTACATCAAATGGACGTTGAGTTCGCCTTCCTTAATGGTGTATTACAAGAGGAGATCTACGTCCAATAACCTGAAGGTTTCATAATAAAGGGAAAGAAGGAGTGTGTATACAGGCTTAACAAAGCTCTTTAAGGGCTGAAGCAAGCCCTCGATGCTGGTACGCTAGAATAGATGTGTCCTTTTGGAAATGAAATTCAAAAGAAGCTGCAGTGAACCAACGCTTTATGTGCAGATGCAACAAGGTGATGTAGTTGTAGTTTCAATTTATGTGGATGACTTGTTACTTATTGGAAGTTCTGAGCAGCAAATTGAATTTCTGAAGCAACAATTCAGCAAAACTTTTGAAATGACTGATTTGGGGTTTATGAAATATTTTTTGGGGATGGAGATAAATCAGTGTGAAGGAAGCATAGCAGTGAGTCAGAGGAAGTATGTCCATGATGTGCTAAAGAGATTTAAGGTAGATCAGTGTAAGCATGTTTCGACTCCAGTTTGTTCGAAAGAGAAGTTAATAAAAAAGGAAGATGGAGATGAAGTAGATTGTAGAAGTTATAGAAGTATGGTGGGCTGCTTGATGTATATAGCGGCTACTAGACCGGATATACTATTCAGTAAGCTTACTCTCTAGGTACTTGAGCAATCCTGGAAGACAACACTTAGTAGAAGTCAAGAGGGTGTTAAGATATCTCAAAGGGACGATCGAATATGGTCTCTTATATGAGAAAACAGGTGTGTGTGACCTCAGATGTTATGCGGATAGTGATGGGGTGGAGCAACAGAGGATATGAAGAGTACGTCCGGGTATTGTCTAATATTAGGGTCAGCTAGGTCGTATGGGTCAGGAAGTTGCTTAAAGACTTGCAAGTGCGTTTGACATCTACTACGGTGGTCGGTGGTGCATGTAGATAATCAGGCTGCGATCGCTATCTCTATGAATTCAGTATTCCATGGCAAGACAAAACATTTTAAGCTAAGATATTATTATCTGAGAGATGTACAAAAAGAAGGAGAGCTGAAGCTTGAATATGTTAATACTGAAAATTAGATTGTTGATCTATTTACTAAAGGTTTTCATGTGTCTCGGTTTGAACAATTAAGGAAATTGGTGGGAGTTTAGAAGTTGAATTTCTGATCCAAAGAGGAGTATGTAGAAAATGTGTCTCAGAAATTCAGATAAGAACAAGGTGTCTCAAGAATTTATGCAAAGGTCATGCAATGACGTAAAAGTTCGGTTATCAAGAATTCAAGAAGAGTTCTTTGGATCAGTTGTTAGATGACAGTTAGAAGTTCTTATAAGAGATGTACATTCACAGAAGTTACATACGTTGTTTTTCGATATTGAATAAGATCAGTAGAAATCTCAACATGTTGTTGAGTCTTTCAAACATACTTTGTTTACCCCTATTTTCACTGCACTCTCTCTCTCTAAACTTCACTCTCTAAATTCCAATAGCTTCGTTCGTAGTTTTTGGTGTATGATAGATAGATAACAACAATTTGAAACCTTTTTCTATGGTTTGGAATCTTAATAAATTAGTCCATTGATGCTATTCCTATCCAACTTGAATATTGTGTAATTTAAAATTTTGTAATAAAATTATAAATATTTAAATTTTGAAATGTATACTAAGAAAGGAATTAACAAGGTTAAAATTTGTTATATTAACAGTATATAAGTTAGAATATTATAAATGAATAAGTAAAATTAGTTGGTAAAAATTTGGATTGAAAAATTAAAAAATTAACGAAATATATAGTGTAATGTATTTGTTTTAAATGGATAAAATATACAAAGTAAATACAAATATTTTAATATGTAAGTAAAAAGTAAAAAAAACATATATCATCAGTCACAAGTGTGAATAAAATAAGTTATGTTAATTTTTCTGACCATTCAAAGTTTTTCTTCCAACCGAAATAAGCATTTCAAGTAATTGTTACTATTGATATTTTACAAAATATAAAATTTTCCATTATGCCAAACTTAATAATTATTGTTTTGTTAATGTAAAAGCATGCTAATATAAATACATAGTCTTATAGCAGACAACACTCTGCGGAACTTAATTTTTAGTTTGAAACTAATGTGATACAGACATGTGAGGTCGCTTGAGATGAGGTGATATAATAGATACAAGACCACTGATTGGCAGTCACATAATTGACCTATAAATGATCTCATTATATGGGCTTCTATAAAATTTTAAGAACGGTAAAAAAGACTCGTTACAGTTGTGAGATTTATAAGTCTTTTTAGAAAACAAAAACATAGCAGGTAATCAAAAGAAATAGGGTTTTGGGGTTTGCGGTTTAGCAATTTTAATTGGCTTAGTTGTGGTAAAGCGTTGTGGAATGAGAGTAAATGGGGATAAAGTTTTGTTGGTAGCTGTTGCAAAAGCATTAATATTTTGATGGCGCGTTCTACCAATGGGTGATGCAAAGGAGATATATCTCGCATTGAACGAGTTAATGTATGGTGAGGTTAAAGAAGACTTGCTAGTGGACCCTATTTCTGAAGAAGCTAGTGGCCTTAAAGTAAGATGCCATGGTTTGCTTGAGTTAGAATGTTGTGACACTTTAAATGAAAACCTTGATGAGTGTGATCCATCTTTAATTGTCGATATTATGGAAGGGTCTAATCGAAGAGAAGAAACTTGGGAAAATTCTAATGATTCTTCAAAGTCCAGTGAACATATGACCGTGTTGATCGTCGAACATTCAACAAATGGTTGGATACCCTATAATAACAATAAAGATTTGAATTATAAATTAATAGGATACCCTATAATAACTGTTGGCAGTTATATGAACAGCCACATATATATGACACCCCTTCAGTTTGTTTTTCTCTAATATAAAAAGAGGAAGTTTGCTTGTGAAAGGGTATCTTTCTTAAGACAACAAAAATATTAGAAACCAAATAAGTTTTGGTTATTTTTCTCTCTTTCTTAGAAGATAGACATTCTTCTTCATTCACGTGAATCACACTATCAAAGGATTTAAGTTTGGGGCGTGGATTAATCGGTGACTCTAGTAGCCAACCGTAAAACGAAACAAATCGATCCGATACTTCCTCATTAAGGTTAGTCCTTATTATTCTACAATAACAATAAAGATTTGAATTATAAATTAATAGGAGACAACATATTAGAAAAATAACGAGAAAAAGGTAAAAAGTGTAACATAAGTGGGCTAGTAGTAATATGATGATTTAAGTTTAAAAAATCTAAAAAATTATTGTTTTCCATAAAGATGTTAAAAGTGAGGTAAAATAAACAAGAATTACACATATAAACAAGAGAAATATATACAAATATTACCTTCCATAGATAAGAAAACAAAGACGGCAGGTCAATTACAAACACTTGGTAAAGTCTGGATGGATAATAGTCGGTAACAATTTTCAATGCTGATATAAAAAACAAATTATAAGATAACATATGACAACATTAGATGAATTCACCGATCTACATTTAATTAAATAAAAACTATAAGTTCACAATACAGTAAAGACACAATAACCTTTTTTATAAAATAGTTACTATATTGTTATGGGTTATCACAGGAGTTTCTAAAAAAAATCAACATACTTGCATCAAAAAGTATTACAAAGTGTTTGCAGTTTTTACGCATGGTTCATATGGCAACTTCCAAAGTAAACGCAACGAAGCGTGTGAATCTACATAAATCAAAGCAAAAGATAATATACAGAAATCAAAGTAGAAGATAGAATTTTGATATGATTAATAATCACCTAAGAAGGATAAAAATTGAAAAAGATATACAATAAAAAATTATATATGGTCACTTACAATTTTTGTGAATAAAACTTCCGATAATCTTATTTAAGGCAAAACATCTTCAAGCAAGAATAGTAAAGGAAGAATAAAGCTTTGTAATGAGTTCAGAAGTAACAAATGTCGAAATGAACTTTAGAAAGGGTATATGTAAACAATATTGATAATAAATTCCATCAGTTTTGAAAAATAAAAAAGAAATTAGACATAATTGATAAAGTTTAACAATTACCAAAACAGGCTTAGGACTTTCATCATGACCTGCTAAATAAGCGAGCCCTTTTGTGAGTTCAGCAAAAAATTCATCTGATGTTAATTTCTCTACATTTAAAAAAAACCAACAATAGAAAGAAAAAAAAATACTGGGCAGAGTCTCAAACAATATTTGTTGTTATTTATTTTGGATAAATCAACATTTATTTATAATGGAAGAAACAGAAAGAGGATTGATATTTTAAAAAAAATGGAAGAGTCAGAAGAAAGTGTATAAAAAAAATATTATGGCAATACCAGTACTATGCTTTCTCTCTAAGAAAGGCACGCCTTCAAATTTTTTGTAGCTAACTTAACATTGTCACCGTTAGCTCTCAGGAATCATTGAACCAATTCTTAGTACAAAATTTCTTTTGTTATCGAGTGGAAAATAAGGTTAACTAAAGAAGTTATTTTGTGGAATATTGATATAACATTGCTTTTTCCTACTTAAAAAAAATGAAACAGTAGAGAAAGAGAAATATCTTACTTGGTTTTGTGATAGACGAGTTTCCTTCATTAGATATTGAATAACAGCTTTAATTTTCTGAGTCAATTGGGCAACACCTTTAATTTGATATATAGTTTCTTTGTTACTCATTTTGAACAAGTAAAACAAGATGAAGGGAACAAAGCTGGAATGGAATGGAATTATTGGGAAACAAAATTCAAAATAAAAGGAAGGCATTGTCAAAAAAATTTAAAACATATTAAATGTTTATTAAAGCTAAATTAATTATTTTCATATTTCATTTATAACAACCGAATAAATTTCATTTATAATACTACATGTTTAAATAGCCGACGTCTCTATTGAAAGATTGTATGTCAATGGAATTAGTGGTGAATTTTTTAGAACATTGTGTTTTCTGAGTAGACGTAGCGTATTTCTACGAAGCAAGCTAATGCTGCTAATGAAAAAGAATTGGAATATGTCACGGGTGTGACATGTTTAAGTCATGCCCGTGAGACCCTTTTGGAGTGACTTAACATATCACGCTGTGAAGTATTTAAAAGGTATTTTTTAATCTTTTCCTTAAAAATTTGTTGTAGTAACAACTTAACCTATATTCTTATTTAAATGGGTAAGAGAAACCTGGGTAGCTTGATTTACTAAACATATTGTTAATAACAAAATTGAAGGAAAAGAATTTAAAAACATTGTATGTCACGGGTGTGACATGAAAGTCACACGCGTGACACCGTTTCACCATAGTGACTTAAAATGTCACACCTGTGAAGCATATAATTTGCTTAAGCCTTTTTTTCCTTAACAAATTGCTTGTAATGGCGAGTTAATCTAAATTCTTATCCAAACGATGAAAAAGACAAACTTACATTACTTGATTTATTAAATAGATTGCCTTTTGTATATGTATTAGACAATATAGTATAAGCAAATTAAAGATTTATGTATAGACTCTTCTTTTCGTTTTATCTATGTTTCACTTTAAGTTTCACTTTAATGCATGGTTGTGAGCTAACAAGCTCACAACCATACATGTAAATCAAGACTGTGACTATTATAGTTCACAACCATGCATGTAAATCACGACTGTAACTTAATAGTCACAGGCATGACAACCAATATGGGTTTTAGCTAACTCACTAATTAATAATTAATATTAATACAAATAACACAATTAATTTATATAGTCATTTATATAAACTTATATTAGCAATTAATAATGCACAGTTGTCACTAACATATATACTCAATATTAATATATAATATTAATATAAAAACTTAATAATAATTAACAATTAGTAACATAGAGCTATGATTAAGATTTAAATTTAACATTAGTATATAAAAATTAATTAGAATGAACAATTAATAATGCACGGTTATAAATAGCTTATAAAATTAATATTAACATATAGCACCTAATAATATAGTAACAATAATCAATAATAATAATTAATAATGGATGAAAAATTGTAAGCTCACAATTGACAGGCAATTAATAATAATCATTTATGAATAGTAACGCAATTATAACTAAATTAAAAATAAAATTATATTATGAAAGAATTAATAAGAAGATGCCTATTTATTAATCAACATTAACGAAAAAGCTAAAAAAAATGAAAAACCAAATAACATCCACGACTGTGACTAAAGAAGTCACAACCGTGCGAGAGTCACGAAATTGACTATCTAATCACAGGCATGACTACTAAAGAGGTATATATAAACTTAACAAAGAGCTATACGTATTAACATATTAGTATACAAAAGTTAATAATAATTAACAATTATAATCAATCAATAATGCATGCTTGTCACTAATATATAGGTAATATATATACCTAACATTAATATATAATATTAATATATAATAACTAATAATATAATAATTCTTCACAACCCTGAATAGGTATATATATTAAGACATTAATATATAAAACTTAACGCAAATTAACAATTAAAAATACAGGGTTATGATTAAGATTTAAATTTAATATTAGTATATAAAAATTAATAACAATTAACAATTAATTTAAAATAATTACACATTTATTTTGTGTATTTATGTAACTGTTATCACTAAGTCTATATATTAAAGAGTCATAGGCGTGCGTTTTAATATTGACTTATTATTATTAATTATTAATTATTATCAAGTATTACATACTAATATTAAGTATATATATAGCTCTTCATGGCTGTGACTAATATGTCACATCTATGAATTACATATTAATTATTATAATATTATTATTAAGTACTATATATTAATATTAAGTATATAACTTAAGTATAATCAAACAAGTCACAACCGTGCCTGGAAGTGAGTCCATGCATGAATCATGACTGTGACAATTTAAGTCACAGCCGTGACAAGAGTACAATGTGTAAAAATCATAGTCATTCATGAAACGGACGGTGGGATGAAAACATGCTCGCTCTTAGTAGATGGTAAGTGCATTATAAATGTTGCTGCATTTAGGGACAAAACACAAAACATAAGAAAAGAAAGGGGATGGGATGAGTCATGACTTTGACTAAATAAGTCATAGGCGTGACAGTGAGAGGTAAGGTGTAAAGAATGGGAGCCGTCGGATGAAAGGGACGGTGGGATGGAATTGTGTGGTCGTCCATCTCATTGCCCACTTAAGGAATGCCTTTTGAGAACATAACATTTATATGCTGAAAGAAGAAATCATACAAACTTGTTTAATTGACAAATGTTCAGAAAAGAAATAATTATCTTGTCACATCTTTTAATTTAACATAATCTATTATTGGTGGCTAGAAGGTTATAAGATAGTGAATTATTCAGAATATGGCAAAAAAGTGATAAAAAATGTCCTGACAAAATTTACAGTGAAAAGTCATATTCTTACGGCGATAATAAGTGTATTTGATTTATGGATATCTGGAATGTCAACTACTTTTATTTAGTTATAATGAAAATGTATATGAAAGTTTTGGTTGTGATGATTAGTTTTATTAATTTATTAATTACAACCTATTAATATTAATTTTTGTAGGGAAGTATATCTGGTTCTCTTGAAAACTCTCTGTTTTATATGTATTGAAGACATTGCGAGGAGATTAAAGAATCATGATCACAAATAATTTAATTTGAATCAATATTTAATGATATATTTTAAAATTATATATTTAAACTCGATAGCACCTAAAAATAAAAATAATTCATTTTAATTATAAAAATTTGACAAAACTCAAATTTAAAAAGGAAAAAAGGATAAAATTATATATGCACCTCATTTTGTCACCACACCATATTATCATATCAAGAAATATAAATTTAAAAAATCATTTCTGATCATTTACACGAATAAAAAGGCAAAAATAAGGCCACATATAATTATATTAATGCTATCCTATAGATAATTATAACATAATGTACATGGACAAAACATAATGTAAATATAGAACAACAATATACAAAATTCGATAAATCCTTAAATTAATAACATCATCAGTGTCTTGAAAAACATTCAAGGCAAGGTAAATTGTGCCAGGGAATTCCTGTGATGGAATGCTTCTTATAATAAGGGTGTTTTACGTTGACAACTGCTGTATTTAATAGCAAAATAAAAATTATTAGGATTGTCATAAATTTCAAAATTAAGGGGGCGGTTAATTTGAGCACGGGATTGGGTATAGATATGGGTATAATAGTAGAAAGGAATGAGAATGAGTATGAAAAATAAAAAACGATGTTTAGTTTGTAACTTAGGTTTCTATATTAATACCAATAATGTTATTTAGTTTGTTGCACTAATGGGAATGAAAGATAATATAATACTATTTTTTATATCATATTTTCATATCATATTTATTATTATTATTACAAAATTTATAATAATAATAATAATAAGATAATTAATTTAGTATAATAAAATTAATAATAATAATAATAAGATAATTAATTTCATATAATAACATTAATAATAAAAATAATAAGATAATTAATTT
>JANITW010000005.1:11689753-11703323 GCA_027564335.1 Erythroxylum williamsii | reverse complement strand
ATTTAAAATTTTCAATAAGAAAGAATAATCTTTTTCAATCATTTTTCAAACTCTTCAATTTTATTTAATTTTTAACTAATTTTATGATGATCTAATATCAATTAAAAATTTTAAATCTTAGACTTTTTAATTTATCGACTTAACTTTAAGTCTGATTTTAAAAACATTAATCACAATTGACATTATAATAGCCACCAGCTTAGGTCTTATTTTCAATATTGAAGGATTTTACGCGGACTTTGTATTTTTTCATCTTTCTTTAAAACCTTTTGCCTCATTAAGAACTCAAAAAATGTTTATAAGCTAATTACAAGATAAATGATAAATGATAATTAATAATTAATAATATCTAATTTACCATTAATTAAACTTTGAATATAACTTTTGCAAGACTTCTGAAACATATTGTGTCATGTCACTATAAAAATTCCCTTCAGCCTAACCTCAGATCTGGATGCATTTTCCTTCCTAGTTATAATTATACTTCTTGAAGAAGCAATCTAAGTCAAACGTTCACACTTGGACGTAGGCTGCTTCACAGGAAAATGGCAAATAAAAAGTGCATTTTCGAGAAAAAAAAATCTACTATGCATATTACATACTGCTTCTTGAATTAAGTTTTGCTGTGCATATACATTGCAGATTCATTAGTTGATAAAATTGCTTTGCCACTCGCTTACTTCACATATTTTCCTAGAATAAATCATAAACACTTGTACTACACATGATGTATAGCCAACCATTCACAGGTATTTACTAGAATTCAAGCACCAATATTTCCATTTGTAACTATATATATATAATCATTGTCAATACCCAATTAAAATATTATGATATTGAGAAAAGTTTGATAATATACAACCTTACTTTTACTTAATAAAAAAGTCGATACGATAGACTTGCATCGTCATTATCTACTAATGCCATGTAGTGTGAGAAATTGATTGACTTTGATGGATCTGTTTCTTCTCTTATTCATATTAATTTGAGCACCATCAGACAATAATTTCATTTCATCTCAAAGCAATCCTTTCTTTGTCTACCAAGATCTTTGAAAAATCTTACAGTATCCAAACTCGACAAGAAAGCAATCAATTGAACCAATACCCGTGAAATTGGAGTTTTCAGGATAATTTCTTTTCCATGGAGAGGAACAAACCATGGTCGCCCTGACACCTTCCTTCCGTGAAGATTACCTCGTTCTGATTTGCTATCACTTCTGTAATCAACTTGTCATTTTAGTGAAGAATACATACAGCATTACGTGAAAATATAAGATGGAGAATGTGGCCTCTTTTAACTCATTAGGAAGAAAGAAATTATTCAAAATGTACTTTAAGTTGCTTCCCATCTGAACGTAAGAAAAATGATAAGACATCAAGTTCACATATGACCCTTTTTTTCCAACTAGGCACATGCATATTTAATTCTATGTGTCTGCATTAGGCTCAACTCTTTATAACCAACTTTTAACTAATAATTAAGAGTTGAATAAAGCATAATTATTCAACTTTTTAAAGCCAGCAATTAATATTTACTTCATTGATTAAGTTTTGCACGTTAAAATTTTCTCTCTTCATAAAGTATGTCACTACTCCAAGATCTTTAAACACAAATAAATATTCAAATAAATTTAAAAACCATTAAAAATATAATGTACTATATTACTCTTATAATAATTTTTTAATCATATGACTAAATACACATAGATTTTGGTGTAATGATCTCCACAGTTTACTGGGAAATCAAAAATGACGTGCAGAATTAATAGTTTCATGATATTACTGATGACTTTGTATACTTTTCCTATAACGTTTGTTTTTGAGCTTGCAGGTACTTCTTCATTAGCTCTTACTTCCAGGTCTCTTTCCTTGAATCTTCGCTGGGGTCATGAAGTGACTTGCTATATGACCTCTTTGTCCCGAAAAGACATCTACACAGATCATATTAACAGCGAATTCAACATTGTTGAAATAGCTTATGTTACAGTTGTGTTGCAGGTTGAGTGGGGATGAATTGAAATAGCTTATGCTACAGTTGTGTTAGCACGCTGAGTGGCGACGAATTTAACGTTACATGATTAGGTACATGCAATCATTGCACCATTGGAAAATAACAAAGAAAAAGGGATAGAGTGGATAAATTCTTTGCCTAGAGAAAGTATTTGTAAACAAAAGAAATAAAGATATATCACTATAGACACATATCAAATATGAACCCCGGTTAGTTTTTCTTTCTCTTTCTTATAGTATGAATCCTAATTAAATAGGATGAATCAATTATATTATAAATGATGTTGGGAGAATTTTAAACTTGAAATATTATTTAGAATATTATAGTTTTGATTTACATATGAGATAGCGTAAGATTATGATATCTTGATTTGCATTAAAATTAATCTTAGGACTCATGGTAGCTGTCACAAAGGTTTTTTTGTACTCAAACTTCTACCGCAAGTCGCGTCCACCTTCATACGACAATCTCACTTAGGTCCGCTTAAGCAAGATTCAGTCTTTTCACGTGAATGTCGCCAAACAAATTTGTTAGCCCTCGAACACCTCACACGCACACAAGTGTTTAAAGTGTTTATCCCATACACAAAATAACACGAGTGTAAAATAGAGTAAAGAAAATAACAAAAGATATATAATAGCTGAAGATACTCTTTCATTAATTCTCAACAAAATGTTAACAAAAGATACAAGTACCTCCTATACAAAGCACTCTCAAGGAATTTCCTACTTGAAGCCCTTACAAGGAACTCCCTATTCGAAGCCTTTACAATGAGAACTCCCCCAAAAGCTCTCAACTCTCAAAGCTCTCTCCTCTAAGTGATTTCTCTCAATGAATGACTCACTGAATGAATTCCTAGCTCTCAACTCTAATGAGCTATTTATAGGCTTCTCTTACTTGGAAAGCAAGTTAAAGATCTTTAAAGATCTCCATAATCCTAGTTGATCCTATCGACTGAAGATTACACTACATCATACAGACCAATAGGAAGACATCCCCTTTCCCGTAGGACTCTTCTAATTGACTACATTACATCAGAATCTAATCAAATAAAGATTACATGTCATCTTGGAAGATTGCATCCATATCCTTGAAGATTTCCCTTATCTTCAGATGATTCTCCCACATGGTCTTTATCTCTTAGATTTGATGAATCTCTAATGTGATTTTCAAGTTGATCTCACCACGTCATCATGTACCACATCACCCACAGTTGCCACGTCATAGCTGATGTGTTTTCCAAGTTACCAAGGGTTATCCGCACAAAGGTCCATCAATGCACATCCATGGACAAGTCCATCTTTCATGATTAATCTCACTCATGGTGCAGTCTCGTCGCTCCATGACTAAGTACAAATCACAATCCGAGTTAGTATAAAACTTCGCACACTTTACATACCTCCGACCTGTCCGTCGAATCTCACTGTTTGTCGAAGATTTCCACCAATGTGTGCGTACACATGCCCATGCGTATCGAATCTCACCTACGTTCAAGATCTTCGTCAATACTTCCCGTATCCCTCGTCTATTTCACAAGTTCCTCAGGTTTTGCTCGCCAACTTGCAAGACTTTGCCTTGTTCCCTTGTCAACATGCCTTCCTTGTGCCAACTTGCATGCCAAACATTGACCAAGGCTTGCCAACACTCGCACGATCTCGCAGTCTGGACTTAGGGGTCTAACAAACCACCCCCACTAGAAGAATTTGATGCCCTTGTTAAAATAATCTGTGGGCACTCCTCCTCGAGCAGTTCTCTTAAAGACTCCTTTGCCAACTGTTCAAGACAAGAGCAAGCCGTCTCTTCCATTGGCACCGTTCCCACGTGCCATTTTCTCTTTCTGTCGAATTTGTTTTTGCATAGGCGCTCCTCCATGAGGCTCATGACATTCAAATAGGTGATGTTGTTGATGGCTCCTTCTCCCAAGTCATCTTCATTGCTCCTTTTTTGTCCTTCGCAACTATGGAGTTCATCTGCTCCCTGCCCTTCTTCTTCTTCAGGCATTCTCGAGCATAATGTGGCCTCTCACAGATGAAGCATGCAACCTTCCCCTTCAATTACTTCTTCTTATGTTGAGAAGATTCTCCCACCTTCTCTTTGTCTTTTTCTTTGTCATCCCGGGATCTACCATTTTTCTTGTCCTCTCCACTAGGTAGAATTGGTGTTGGCAATTGGAAATCCACCAAGGGATGTGCCGTTGTTATTGCGCTAGGGAGTCTTTCACGTTCTGCCTCCGAAGCTCTATTTGTGTCCAACCTTGCAAGTCGCTAATGAAGTTAAATAACTTGTCTTCCTCTGACATATTTTGCATGTCCAACATCACCGATGTGAACTTTCTTACATACTCCCTCATTGAGTTGTCTTGCTTTAAACCCTTCAAAGCTTCCCTCGTGAGCCAAAAAGTGTTATTGGGTAGGAAATGATCTGTTAGCTCCTTCTTCATCTTCTCTCAAGTGTCAATGGGAGGTCTACCTGCACTGATGTAGTTGGAGGTTCTCGTTCTCCACCATAGCTTCGCATCACCCACCAAGTACATTGCTATGATTGACATCTTCTTCGAGTCTGACACCTTTGCCACTGCAAAGTACTGCTCCATATGTCACATAAAATTTTCAAACTCCTTATCACTCCATTTATCATCAAAAACTTGTGGCTCTCGCACCCTCAACCTAGTGTTTTCCATTCGAACACTTGTCTCGTGCATTGTCATCGCACGTTTGAACACCAACAGATCATAACTCATCTCCTCACGAGCCTTCATTAATTCCTCGAGCGCTCTCATAGTTGCTTGAAGCTCCCTCTCTAAAGCTGCAATACGTTCCAACAAAGGAACTACTCCCTCATCCGTTAGGCCTAGAGACTCAAGAATTGCCTCTATTCTAATAACCATTTTCGTCAAATTACTTCCACCTGCCATCGCTCTAGATTGGCTCTGATACAGCTGTCACAAAGGTTTTTCTTGAACTCGAACATCTACCATAATTTGCACCCACCTTCGTGCAGCAATCCCACTTAGATCTGCTTAAGCAAGATTCAACCTTCTTACGTGAATGTCACCTAACAAATTCATTAGCCTTCGAACACCTCACATGCACAAAAGTGTTTAAAGTGTTTCTCTCAAACATAAAATAACACAAGTGTAAAACAGAGTAAAGAAAGCAACAAAAGATATATAATAGTCGAAGTCACTCTTTCATTAACTATCAACAAAATGTTAACAAAAGATACAAGTATCTCCTTCACGAAGTATTCTCAAGGAACTCCCTACTCGAAGCCCTTACAAGAAACTCCCTACTCAAAGCCCTTACAATGAGAACTCCCCTAAAAGCTCTCAACTCTTAAAGCTCTCTCCTCTGAATGATTTCTCTCAATGAATGGCTCACTGAATTAATTCCTAGCTCTTAACTCTAATGAGCTACTTATAGGCTCATCTTACTTGGAAAGCAAGTTCAAGATCTTTAAAGATCTCCACAATCCTCGTTGATCCTATCAACTGAAGATTACACTACATCAAACCGACCAATAGGAAGACATCCCTTTTTCTTAGGACTCTTCTAATTGGCTACATTACATCAGAATCTAATCAAATAAAGATTACATGTCATCTTGGAAGATTGCATCCATATCTTTGAAGATTTTCCCTACCTTCAGATGATTCTCTCACATGGTCTTTATCTCTTAGATTTGATTAATCTCCAATGTGATCTTCAAGTTGATCTCACTAGGTCACCCATAATTGCCACATCACTATTGATGTGTTTTCCAAGTCACCAAGGCCTATCCACATATAGATCCATCAATGCATAGATAAGTCCATCTTCCATGATCAAACTCACTCATGGTTGCAGTCTCGTTGCTCCATGACTAAGTACAAATCACAATCTAAATTAGTATAAAACCTCACACCATTCCTACTTTTGAAGGACGAAATTTTCATCTTGACGGCATTAATTTTGCTATTTTTTCTCTCCATTCTTTCTTCCCTCTTTACTTTACCCCTCACGGATTGCACTTCATCTTCATACTCGTCATATATTCTTTCCAATTCTTCCTCCCGATTCCTATGACTGCTAATTAATCTACTACAGTTTTAGATTCTACTAGTTTCATTAATTCTTTCATCCATCCCATTCATCCTAGTAGATAACTTTCTGAACTTATTCATGAATGCCTTATACATCACTTTCAAATCAAGCGCATTGTCGTCCTCCTCATGTAATGTTTCCTTTCCATCCCTTCTATCGGTCATTCTTATGACAAAGACTAAAAGAAAACTGGTTAGCAATAAAAGATAATCTCACAAGTCAGTCACTTACGTGTTTCACTCAAAAAATGACACTTCACTCATGTTTCACTCAAAATTAGCTTTTTCCCTCTTTTAAGTTTACACACTCAAGCCTTTTCCTACTCAAACTTGATGTCCTCAATTGCACTTCAGAATTCAGTTTCCAGTCACGGTAATACACAAACAACAAATTAAGATTTAGGAATGTAATGAAAATATGTAAGAAAGAAGATGAGCACAAAACTATAGGCAAGTATACCGAAATCAAAGCAGGCAAAATGGACACACAAGAGGAAGGATATATAATGCCCACAAAATTATAGAATTTAAATTAACATGAATCAATTTGTTAATTATGTTGTGAATGGAAAAAAATAATAAGATATTAAAAAAATAGAAACTTAGAATGAAGGAAAGACACTAAACAAAATAGGAAGCCAACAAAAGAAAATCTTATAATCACGTCAATCCCAAAGATAGTATTTGTTTTTTTTCAACTGATTTTTTTAACACTAGCTAACATTTTTATTAAAGTATTTAACGCTAGCACCTTTTTTCATTTTTTGTTTTTTGACTTTTTTTACTGTAGCAACGTTTTCTTCTTATCTAGCTACTGATTTTTTTCGTTTCTTTTTAGAAAAAACACAATAATAAGATGAACCCTAATTTTGAGTTCTAATGGAAAATAAAAGTAATAACAACACATAAACACAAGATAAATAAAAATTTATCCTAATCGAAGCTCTGATACCAAATGAAGCGGTACCCTAAGGTTAAAGAACCTAAAACCCTTAAACACACTTTAGATAGAACATGAACAAGAAAAAATCCTCTTCTCTAATGAGCCCCCAATGAATTATTTGAAAGAAAAGGCATAAAATAAAGTTGATTTAAAAATAAGAATAGAAATTTGCCAGAAGTGTTTACCTTGATAAGAATTATATTCTTAATGCAATAAAAGAAGACAAGAAATCATCCCTTAAGAATTTGTTATTCATCCAATCTAACCTTAAATAACGTTTATTATGATGTATTTATAACCCTTGAAAAAAAAGAAACCTTAACTACGTAAAAGATCTTTAAACATGGGCCTCTCACCAAAATAATTTAAAGCCCAAATTAATATTTATAAAATACAAATCATTAAACCTAAAAGCTTTAAATAAGTCCAAGACACAAGTAGTGAGCCGCCGAAAGTTATACTTCTAATGTAAAATAATTAATTAAATAAGAAGGAAAGTCTTCATGCTCATTCCTCCCAACTTGATTAGTTATCTTGTCATTAGCCCTCATTATCTCTTGAGACTCCATGCCATCTACAATTTGGCCCGTATAAGATTGAAGCGTTTCTTTGAATTTCTTAGCTCTTGATCTTGTTATTGGTCCCTTCGGCATTACTAGCTCATCTTTGGTGCTATTTCACTTACAAATTCTCGATCATGTCCACATCAGTGTTGGTTATGTAGACTCAAGGAAGTCTACTTTCGGTTATCTATTCCAACTAGTAGGAGGGGTAATTTCTTAGAAGAGTAGAAAATCGTTTGTCATTGCTACTTCCACTATGGAGGCTAAATTTGTAACATGTTTCAGGCCACTATTCAAGCATTGTGATTGCAAAATTTTGTCTTAGGGCTAGGTATTATCGACAGTAAAGCTAGACCGTTAGAAATTTATTATGATACTTCTACAACTGTCTTCTTCTCAAAAAATGTCAAGTATTCTAAAGGTGTTAAATACATGGGTTTGAAATACTTTTCAATCAAAGAAGAACTGCAAAAATCTAAGGTGTCAATTGGTCATATTGGAACGATCTAATGGTAGCAGATCCTTTAACTAAAGGATTACCACTTAAAACATTTACTGATCATATTGAAAGGATGGGCATTATAGATAAGTCATTATTAGCATGAGATCATGTTATGCATATACATATGTTTGGTTGTTTGCTATTATTGATTTGACACTAATGAATTCAATTAAAGCTATGTTTTTTCTTATTTTTTAGTTTTTACATTATGTTCTATACAAGCATTGTTTTATTGTGATGACAAATTATGTTTTAAGTAAACATTGAAGTTGAGAATCAGAGTATTTCTTAATTACAATTATTTTGAGTTGAGTTCATTGTGTAATACATGGAAAAAATCGTGTCATTAGATAACTTGTGACTGTCATGATCCCATCATTTCAATTCATTCAAGTTAGATGACTTGATGGATTCAACATATAGTGGCACGTTTATATTGTTGGATCATTAAGTTGTAACATGGGTCAAGTGGGAGATTGTTATATTAATTTAATAATTATAAAGGTGTGACTCATATTACCTGGGTTAATTCTAATATAAGGTGAGTCCAAGATAATGGTCACTAAGCTTGTAGAAAATATTGTAGTCATTAGAGTTTTATTATAATTAATAAGAACCCTTCCCTCTCCCTTGATTCAAGCTAACAGTTACCAAAACAATAAAAAAAACATTCTTGCACTGTTGCAAAAGAACGAAGAAAAAAAAGAGTGGATAAATTCTTTGCGTAGAGAAGGTGTTTTCAACCAAGCTAAATAAAAATTTATCATTGTAGACATATATTAAACATGGACTGAGGTTAGTATTCCTTTCTCTCTCTTATATTATGAATCTTAATTGAATGGATTGAATTAATTGTGTTATAGATGATTTTGGGATAATTCTAGACTTGAAATATTGTTTAGAATACTATAGTTTCGATTTACAAGAATGTATAAGAAAAAGAAAATTTTTATGAAACGAAAATATTGTACTATTTATTCTCTTTTACGTTAGAAAACACAAAATTTAAACTTTTCTCATAGCACAATAAAAATAGATATAGTTCCAACATAATCCTCAAAAAATATTAAATTTTATATTATAAATACAATCAACTTCATTCAATAGACACATTTTATCTTTAGTTGAATATAAATTTTATTTATTTTATTTCGTCATGTCAAATTTTTATTGCATTTAAAAAAATGTAAAATTACAAATCTCAAGCATTTGGTAATTTAGTTGTTGGTATTCATATTAAATTTTTAGATTTGATAGGATTAATGAAAATGAAAATAAAAAATAAGGTAGAGATACAATAGTTTGGTAAACTCTAATAATATATGAAATTATATTTTTGTATTTAGTAGAGCTAAATACTACTGAACTTCTCTAAATTTCACGTATCAGTAGAATTTTTATTGAATATTCTCGTTATCGTTGTTATAAATTGTAATAATTACTAAATATATTTTGAGAATATATAAGGTTAGGGATTAGCTTTGGTGTACTAGTAAACATATTTGTATCTAATAAAATAACCGAATTCTTTAAAGAACTCACATAAGTCGCTTGCTACTCTTGAAGATCAAGGCATCAGTTTCTCACGTCTGCCCACCAAGATGGGAAAAAATTGTTCAATTTAGTTGAACTTCAATGGTGAATTTTAGTGCGACTTTTGAGATATGAACACTCGGCCGATTGATTAGTCTCTGGAATATAACAGTGGAACATGTCCGTAGAAAAAAGGTCCTTGTTGAGCTATCGGTTTGGCGTGTTCGACTAAAGTGACGGCAGAATTGTTCAAGATCTGAAGAAAGCTTGCGTTCCCTTTGACTTTTTGTTGAATTGGTGAACCTCTGTAGAAGAAAGCATCAATAAACACGAGTAGAGAAGATCAAATACTGCAAGAATGGTTTGTTCAACATCTAATTGTCCTCCAGTTAAAGATCAAATGTGCAAGAATTCCATTATTTGGTTTGTTCAACATCCCTACGTGATTCTAATTGTCCTTCAGTTAGCTTCTTTCTTCTAACTTGTAACCTAATTACGTTCAGGGAACTTAAAACTTTAGAATTTGTCAATTTAACTACCAATAACAGTTTCTGCAAAAGCCAGCCACCTGGTTTCTTGTTCATCAAACGGTTCAAATGGGGTTCCTCAGGATGTCACTCATGTAAATGTTGACACCTTTGATCAAACAGGTTGGAATAAATAAAGTGTGAGTAACACCTAAACTCTGAATAGCCAACCCTTCCAAGCAAACCCGTATAGAAAAACCATAGACAAGGTCAACATTTATTTGCTATCTTGGATTGCCCGAGGCAGACTGCTCTTGCGCCATCTCCAATAATTAGCTCTTAGTGCATCCAATTGTTCCAACTTTGAACAAATTGTTTTTGCCAAGTCAGAATCAGGTTCATCTGGGACAGACGGGCTCAGACCAGCTACTGAATCTCTGAACTCCTGATTAGCTCGGAACCCATGGCAGAGAAGATCCAAGAGCATGCTCAGAGCAAATACAGGGTTGTCTTTGACACTCAAAACCTTCAGACAGACAGAAGGGACTTGAGAATCATTGACCAATGACTCTGAATCACCTTTGTAGAGTCCTCGAAGATATCTCCACGGGCTCTCATTCTCAGGGTTGGCCAAAATGGCCTCAATGGTGTAATTTACTTCAGAGTCTCTCATGGCTTTTAGGCCTCCCAGTAAGGGAGATCTAGTTATCACAAAATATCGCTGATAAACAACAGAAAAGAGCGACAAGAAATGTCAGAAATGAAGACAAAAAACTTAAATTAGTGGCATAACCGATAAACGTGATACAGTTGATATCACTGCAAATTCATGCCCAAAGATAGTCAATTAACAAGAGAATTGAAATCAACATCCTTTTCCCCCCCAGTTTCTTTATGTAAGACAATATGAGAGATTTACTTTTTGGCCCAAATATATAATGATCTTTTATCTTTCTCACGGAACACTGTCATCCTCACCTGATTCCAAGCAGAATTGTTGAAAGCATCTTCTTCTAGGAGTTGTTTACAGTAGTCAAGTTCATCTTCCCATCCTCCTAAAGCTTGCAGTACCCACTGGTACAAGGAAGGAAGAGTACTCAAATAGTTAATTAAACATAATAAAGTTAAGTCCAAAGCAAAAAATGAGTTAATGAAAAGGGCCAATTGCCAAAAACAACCAAGACTTTCAGGAATTTCTTCTCAATTTCATAATAAACTGCCATCTATTTCAAGTTTAACATGACTTCTTAATATGCATCTAGCTGAACCATATCGTAACTAAGCTTGATGAAGTATTATCAGCAAATTGCTAAAAACATTAGAGAGTCCTAATAAATATGTGGAAAATCTGCATAGCTACAAATGCGGAAGGTCCGCAATAGTACATTTCAATGGCAAAAGCCATATCTAATCGGGATAATATATTTCAAAGGAAAAGGGAGCACAGTAGTATATTTCAAGGGCAAATATTGACAAAACAGCCATATTGACAGATGCACTGTAGAATTAAAATGTTCTATTCAATA
Source organism: Erythroxylum williamsii (assembly GCA_027564335.1). Classification (NCBI taxonomy): domain Eukaryota; kingdom Viridiplantae; phylum Streptophyta; class Magnoliopsida; order Malpighiales; family Erythroxylaceae; genus Erythroxylum; species Erythroxylum williamsii. The sequence continues at coordinate 11,691,695 of JANITW010000005.1, read as the reverse complement.
GTTGATGGTGAAAATGCTATGGTAAAGTTGTTAAAACCATGGAAGTTCAGACCTTTCTTGGCAACTTACCCTGATTACACTATGGAACTAAAAAACTCCATGCAAGTTAGATGTATTTTAAGAGCAACAACGAGCAAACAACAAACCTGCCTGTGAGACCAAGCATGATAATTTTTGGCATCAAGGGAAAGTATTTTCCTTGTGAACTGAAGTTCCCTTGCCGTTGCATCATTTCCCAATTTCTCAGCAACCCATCGCCTATGATGCCTAAAATAAAACATCAATATCTAGCTTAGAACTACAGCCATAGCAAGATCAACAGAAGAAGCTTAAACTATACATTTTTCAAAAGTATATGACAACATCCCTTTAAAACATAGAAACCTCCAACATAGGATTTTTTTTTGGGGTCTAGTACAAAGCTTACAAATTAACCAACTAGATATTATGTTGAATATTGATTAGTGTTATGCAATAGTTCAAAAGGTTGCATTTTAATGGCCAGCAACTATGACTTCCTCAGAGAGTTAATGAAATTCCTCTAGAAACTAGATCATTTTCCATGCACAAACTTTGGTCCAACAAACCAAGAACTATTTTGAATCTAAGAATAGGCGGATGGATTTCAATTTACTTCAACGTATTCAAAGAGATCACATTGAAGGCCATTCCCAAAAAGTCATGAATAAAATTGGGACTTCCAGTATCACTTTGTTCCCACACCAAAAAATTTGATGGTGAACATTAAACGGCAGTTGAACTCATGCAGAATCTTGGATAGTTTATAAACTCAAAAATTAAGGGGCGGCAAAAACATAAGTGACGATATACATAAATTATCACTCACCATATTTGATAGTTTTTGGTGTTATTCTTGGCAATCTTTTCAACAATATCCAGTTCTTCAAGTAGATCTAAATTTAGCGCTTCCAGTATTAGACGCCTGAAATGCCAAACCTTCAAGGAAAAGGAGAAAATAGCTGAACAGGCAATGACGCAGATTACATATCTTTCCAAAATAACTACAAAAAAAAAATTCAGCCAGAGAGATTCTCTACATGTCAAAATTTTCAGTAGAAGTTAAAAGCTTTCACATTATATACACAAACAAAACCTAGCTCACAAGGAATTTTTTAAAAAAAAGGAAGCTCAAATCAACAAATTAATAAAACAAAACAAAAGGACTTTTCAAAGACTAAGATAGTGGAGGGGTTACGGTGTAATTGCCGGGATTCAAGAGGATGGCTTGGTGTGTAAGCTGAAGGGCACGAGGAGATCGCTCATTCTTGAGATAAAGGGCACGAAAATAGTTCATAATCTCCACGAAATCTTGTTTGTAAGCGATGGGGACAACTGGGTTCGGACCATCGTCTTGAGGAATCGGAATGACGTCGGCAAAATCGGGTCTTTGGCTCGGCAACACAGTCTCTCCCTCGTCCTTGTCCGAATCCATAGCTTTTCACTCTAAAAGCAAACTCTGTTAACTGGCTTTCTTCTTGTCAATGGCTTCTACAATACATAGCTCTCTCACCCATACAGAAAAATGACGTCATCAAGTTATTTGTTTTTAATTAATTTGACTTCGATGTCTTAATATAATTTTTTTAATTAATTTAATAATTCGATGCTGAGTCGAAAATTATCTTTACTTCTCTACAAATTTTATTTGTATATAAAGTTTCTTTCACATGACCAAACAAATTTAACCATCTCATAGGCTTAGATATTTAGTTAAATATAATGCAAAATTATTAACACCAACGTTTTAAAAATAAAGTTAAATTGATAAAATTAAAAATTAAAAAATTAATTATTATAAAATTAGATAGAGATTAAATAAAATTACAATTTTAAAATATAATTCAAAATGACTCAATTTAATATTTAATTAAAAAAATTATTGAATTTTTGTTTATAAAATTTATTAATATAAAAAATTAAT
>JANITW010000005.1:11674703-11688606 GCA_027564335.1 Erythroxylum williamsii | reverse complement strand
CTGTATCACAATCTAGGACCCATGTAGCACATAAACACCAAGATGTCTCATGTTAAACTATCTTGCCAAGTAAACGACTAAGTCTTACTTGTTGCAATCAATGATCGATCATATTGCAGTCAGAGCCATAAACCAAAAATCATGCATTTCATTATAAGTGGGATGTCAATTTCTAAGACATGGGCCTATATATTCTGTGATTTTCTCTGTGAGAGAGCTGAACTATGTAGGAATAAGGTTCGCTGTAAGAACGGCCTCAGGTCCACTCCTCAAGACCTCACGACTTGTAGACAAGTCAAAACGGGTAAAGGGCCAGGTTATTCACCAACCTCTAGTTTCTATGATTGGGTGCTGACCTGTGTCTTGAAACTCGGATCGGACCAGTCGGTTCGACCGGTGACCGGTCGGCTATCCGGTCCGGTTGATCCCTAAAAATTAGATTTCTCGACAAATTGATCCCTAAAAATAAGAAAATTGCAAATTATCAATGGAAAATTTCTTACGGAAAAAATTATATACTAAATTAATGACGAAAATTGCTTTAGTAAATTTGTCGAGAAAAAAGGTATTTTGCGACAGAAAAATTTATCGTTAAAAAAGGAGGAAATTTTACGACGAATTTTAACAACGAAGTAGCTAATGTCATCGTAAAAGTAGGCACCAATGGTTTCTAGTAAAAATTACGCACAAAAATTACTGATTGAAAAAATTTTCGTGGGAATTTTTCAACTGAAATAAATTTCCATAGGTAAATGATTACAGGGTGATGTTTCCTACAAAAACACTGAAATTTTCCTATGAAATCAATTACCTATAGAAGCACCATTCTGTAGAGAATTTACGTACAAAATTTTTTTCGTTGGTAATTTACCTACAGAAATACCATTCCGTAAGTAAATTCAAATGAAGGTGGTATTGTTGTTTAAATTGGAAGGAAAACGACATCATTTAAATCGGAAGGAAAAATTGTCTTTTTCCTTCCAATTTTGTCGACAATACTGAAGCCCCCCTCCCTTTAGTCTTCGTCTTTGTCTTCTTCCTTTATTCTATGTGATTTTTGTCTTCTTCTATCTTTGTCATTCGTCATCTCCGAGGTTATTCTTCCACCAACTACTACCGTTGTCTTAGGTTTACCGTCTGTCGAGGTTAGTTGTCCATGCTCTGCTTTTGGGTTTTTTTTTGCTTCAATTTTTGTTATTAAATGGTTTAATGTTCGTTAGTTTTGTTACTATGGATTGAGTTGTCAGGGTTTATTTCAGTTGTTAATGGGTTATTGTTTGTTATTTCGGAATATTATGATTGGTTGATAAGTGATTTATTTTAGGGTTTAAGGACAAATTGATGCGGGGTGTTAATTGAATTGGTTTGTAAACTTATGAAAATTGACATTGTGAATCATTATTCGTGTTTTTGTTTATGTATCAATGTGGGTGGAGTTTGAATGTTAAAGCTAATATATTACAAATGTTAGTTAATTTTTGCAGGTTTACGCGGTTAATAAATAATTTCATATTGGGGCACTTTAACATTTTAAGAGTCACTAAATCATCATGTGACATATTCTAGATGTTAGGTGTTAAATTAGATTCACTTTACACTTATCTTTTTGTAAATGTGAGAAAAAAGTTGATATGATTATAAACAATTAAAAAATTGTTAGTTGTGGCACAATATAGGCAAGTGAAAAAGAAGTCCTATAAGGAAGCAAAGAGTTACAACTTAGAGGTTTCATCCAGAATCTCGATTGGCGCTCATCGATGCCTGCGGAATTTTGGAAAATATATATAGGGCTCACGCTAGCGTGAAACCTAGGCTATCGATAGATTGAACTTGAAGTGGACTCGGAAGTAGTAATCAATCTCATTTTTTCCTCGACAACCAAGTCAATGATCCATAATCGCATAGTTCAGGGTATTAATGAACTGTTTATGCAGAAATGGACTGTTGTGCATCGTCAAATCTACCGTGAGAGTAACAAATGTGCTGACTGGCTAGCGTCCTATGCAAAGCATTTTGTTTTATGAGCCACTTATTTTGATATTATACCCATTGGGTGCCATATTCTCTTTTTAGAGGATAAGTCGGGATTCTATTTCCCTAGACTCATAGTGTAATCTATTTTCTTCCCTCTTAATAAAAAAAAGGTCGGTCCTAAGTGTCCTAGGCCAAGCACCTACCTACTACTAATATCCCAACTATGAATATCTCACATCATATGCCACCTATAGAGCAATGCCATCATCAGTTCCTTTAGTTCATAATGAGCTTCAACTGAAGCACTTTCACTCTTTAGATAAGGAAATCCGAAAAATTTGAAAACCATCTATATCTTATTTATAAAATTTATTATCCTTTATATATGGTTACATATGACTCTTTCTTCAATTAAGAACCTAAGTAATAATAATACTTCAACTAGGATCTCTAAATTATTAAAAATAATTTAAAATGGAATTCTAATCTACTAATATGATCAAGAATCTAAGTACTTATTATGATTGCATCATTTCCTCTCTACTTAAAAGGTTTTAGCCTTAAACCATCACAAAAAGGTGTAGCTTATAAGTGTTCTCATTGATTCTTTTAATTAATTGAAATGGGTCATCTCTTTTAGGCAAACACTTGAAGTTCCTTTAAATTAAGGAACTTCTTTTTTTTCATATGTACCCAAAATCAATTGTCAAGTATAAAAAAAATAAGCACCTACTCCATTTATTAATCTTTAGATAGTATTTTCCAATCTCATGTAATAAACAAATTTCAAACAATCAAAGTTAAATTCATTAGCATTGCAAGCACTATTAATATTTCTTCCCTTTGTATATAAGGTCACTTACTTGTTTTTATTTCTTATGACACTCACTCTCCTTCTTTTGAATCTTTCTTCTCCCTTTTTCCTATTTGATCCCTATCTTTTAGAACTCTTAGTCTCACTTTTTTTTTTCATGACTTTTAGACTCTCCCACTCTCCTCACTTTATTCTCTCTTTTTAATCCCAATTAGTCTTCATAAACCTATTTGGTGTTATAAATACAAGAGTAGTTGATTTATTATCCTTTACAAAGTTATACTTATTATTGAATCTATCATAGACAAATTTATTATCATATTGCCTTACTCTTTCCAATAGAACTTGATTAGCATGCATTGCTAATACAATACAAAGTACCTTGTATTTATATTACTAAATAGAAAAAGAAACTAGCATCTAATTGTTTAACTTAATCTCCTCAAACTTATTCAACCATTAAAGTATGTATGAATACAAATGCTTCAAAAAGAAAAAAAAATATTATAGAATAACACTACCTATGTTAGTATTGCTTCCTCCATCAATAACTATACTATATACCTTATTTTAAATTTTGCATATAGTATGATATATTTATCTTTTCATTACTCTATATCATCTTTATTGATTTGAGTATGCTTTTAGCCACAAATCTCTCACCATCAACATGATAATCAATATTGTCATCATTAGAGTTATTTTCTCTTGTAGTGTTGGATTATACTTAGCTTATATCTTCACTTTAAGAACATGAGGCTTTTATACCCTTTGTAATTAGACAATTTGATTATATCGTCTCTCTAAGATGTCTCTCACATTATTATACGATGCGTTGATCTTCTTAAATTATTATTTCATTGCCTAAAAAAGAAAGATCACATTTTCCTTCTCTTCTTTAGGTGTTGAATGATCTTTATAAGGCATACTTACAAGCTTCCTAAAGAAACACTAATTTATACACATTTTTTCTTAACTTATTTTACTTTACTATTTCCTTACATATATATATATATATATATATAACTAATATCTGAGCTCAGTTTATTGCCTTTTTACACTAATTTTCTATTGAATCTTATATTATATTATATAGAGTTTGACTTTTTCTAATGTTTTATGTTGGAGTAAATGTACTCTAGAAAAATTGTTCTTTACTCCTTTTCTTTCTCCCAGAGGCTCTGTTTCTACTCTACTGATGTTCTAATTCTATACCAGTTAACAGTAGGAATTAATTAGTTTGTAGATTTATTTACTTTTCATCCTTCATACTTCTCAATATTGTATTCCCCTTCCCTAGCTCTTGAGTCTTGACAACAAACAATTCAGAGCTTCAATTGGGAAAATGACGGTGGCAGCAGGAATTGGGTATGCGTTGGTGGCATTAGGACCCTCTTTCTCAATCTTCGTCTCTGTCATCTCCAAGAAACCTTTCCTCATTCTCACCGTTCTCTCCAGGTTTCTTCTGCTTTTCTTCCACAAAACTTTCTTAAAAGTTGTTCTTTTTTCAGTTGTTATTACTTTTTAATCGTTTATTATCGAGAATTTGTACGAAAGATTGGATATTTGAGTAGGAAGTTATCAAGAGGAATCTGGGTTTTGTTCATTTTGTCGCTCTGAATTTTGTGTTCTAGAGATAGTTTGACTTTAATATGGGATCCATTTATTGTTTCCATCTATGTATGTTGGAATTATTAATTCCTAAATAAGCATTTCCACTTGTACTTTGCTCCTTTTCAGTCACTTATTGGTTGGCTACATTATGAACGTGATCACCTTCACATGGGATCAATTGCGTTTAACTGTATACTGGCATTTGTCAGCTTATGAATTCTTCTTCAAACATTCAGAAAGGAAGACGAGTGATTTTTAGTATATTGTTTTGAATTCGTTTATAATTTATGATTCTTGTAATCTCACGGGTTGTTGCAATCTGTGTATGTAGTATGCTGTTATGGCTTATAAGTCTGATTGTGCTGTCCGGAGTGTGGAGGGCCTTTCTTCCGCTTAAATCAACGGTATGGTGGCCTTACGCAATACTTATACTTTCATCTGTTAGTTTCCAAGAAGGGCTCCGGATTCTCTTCTGGAAAGTTTACAAGTAAGTTGCAGCGTGCAAACCATTTTATAGCTCTCTTTCTCTTTGAACTTGTGTAGCTAAACGGCTTAAATTCATGCTTCATTCACATTTAATGTCACATAAGGACAAATGATATAATTATAAGAATTCAGTGGATGTGCTTGTGTATAGTATGTCATGTCATATCGAGGAATGATTTGGCTTGCTAATCATATAAAAGATGTTCCTTTTCACTTAAGTTTTTACAAGTTAACGGGTTTTTATTTTCTGTGGGTTCATTAGTGTGGTTTTGTAATGGATTCCCCGGTGAATTTTCCCGAATATAAAGACACAGCTGAAGTGAAATTGATCAACAATAAGGATAATGGAATACTGAGGAAAATCACTAATTTTAAGATTTATTTGGCATGATCCACATCTTCGTGGGTTAACATTTGTAAAGTTCCTCACGTTTCATGGAGGATACTTAATTGTAAGTAGCTGTCTTGATAATCAAATGTTGATTAGTAACTTCTCATTTACCAGCATTGGGTTTGTGTGTTTTTCAAGTTCACTATAATGGCTATATTTTTTCCAACCTTGCTGCTTGTCTTGAACAGGTAATGCTTATATATATGCATAAATAGATTCATTCATTGGCTTCCTTCTTTTAGAATCCATATATATGCATAAACAGATTCATCTTCTAAAAGATTTTACTGATAGTTGCACCTGAAGAGTATAATTTTCTGCTACAATTCATGAGTGAGAATCTCTTCAAGTCTCTGTCATGTTTTGTAACATTCTTTTGTGCGGATGTTGTATAGGCGACTGGAAGATACACTGGATGCTTTTGCCGATAGAGTTTCTAAACCACGCTTGTTTCTGACAGATAAAATGCAAATTGCTCTGGGTAAGCATTGAAGTTGTTTTCTCGTTGTTCCTTATTATTGTCCAAATTGCTATAGCACCATAGGTTGCTTTTTTCATGACCTTGTGTTAATACCTTCTCTATTCCATTTTATTTGCAACATCTTGAATAGAACTTAAGCAAATATTTTGTCCAATACTTGCTTTTAGGTTGAGATTATTGCTGAGCTGTAGTAAAAAGGATTAAGAAAACATGCCTGCAGAAATATGTTCAGAATTTTGATATGGTGATGAGATATTTTGGAAATCCTTATTTCTTCTGTGAAAATGTGTTCAATATAGTATGTTGGAGTAACAATCAACAGTTTATCTCTGGCCTTCTTTTCCTGTTGCTTCTGACATTTAGTCAATGGGGGCCAATGAATCTTCTTTACATTTTGCCCATCAGCATTTGCTGGGAGAAAGACAGTGAAAGAGAGAGCTAGTCATGGAATATTGTGAGTAGCTGAGGTCTACAGCACAAAAAATTCCCTTTTCATGGCTGAACATAAAGATGCAAATCATAGGAAAAGAGATGCCAACCAACATACTATTGAAGTTTAGCTGCTAGAAGAATGAAAAATTGTTCACCGTTGAGATAAAAATGGAAAGACAAAATTGTGTTGATTCCCTGCATGCAACTAATGTCCGTGTTGCTGAAACCCTGACGACATGAGGAGGATCAGCTAATCTAAGAAGCATATTGTCTTTGTTGGAAATTGGTTCACTAGTTGTTGGTTTGTTTGTAAGGATAGGAATTAGGCTTATGTTTGATTCTGACAGTATGACAAAGTTGACCCTATTCATTAGACCTTTAAAACTGTATCATCAGTTCAATGAGGATTCTATAGATGGATAGAAATGGTATTATAAATAAAATTGTGATTCTACTATCAACCCAGCTGTTTGATTTTGACAACCTACAATTCTCTCTATATCTTTTCTTGTTTGTGTTTGTTCTACTTCCTAGTATTTCTGTTGCTTCATAAATGTGTTCTTAATAACACTCAAATTATGCAGCTGGTGGTTTAGGTCATGGTGTAGCCCATGCTGTTTTCTTTTGTCTCAGTGTCCTAACGCCAGCATTTGGCCCAGCAACATTCTTCGTTGACAGGTGTTCGCAGATACCATTTTTTCTTGTCTCTGGTGAGTGAAGTTTTCCATTCAAGTATTTCATGTGTGAATTAGACATTATTAGACTTCATGCACTTCAGCTTGTACTTGTAGTAAGGTGAGAGAGGGGAGGTGTTGTCACACTTGATGCTATAATCCTTGCATGTAATGACCCAGTTGCTGAAAACGGGGTAGAGAGACATTTAGATAAAGGGTAGATGTGTTTCATTTTTTGGTGAGGGATAAATGTGGTGAGTGGTTATAGTTACCTAATTAAGAGGAGTGACCTGAAGCAGTATTCGAGTTAAAATTAGTGCTATAAGGGTGATGTATGTAGTAATAGTCCTTTACAGTGGTTTCTGGAGACAAAGTTCTTATGGGAAGCTTTTAATGCGAAATGTATAGAAAATACAATATGGTGAGGTAAGAGGACTGTTATGGAGAAAGTACAAATGGTTGAGCAAACATACTTGGCGAATGGTTGTGGTAACCAGGAATCCCCCGTGTTCCACTGGTCAAAATGAATGTATTAGTCAGTATATGGTAGTTGACTTGCTCATAAGAAGTAACCTGATTTGTTAAGTTTACTTTGAATTACAACATTCCAATGATGAGCTATATTGATGTTCGCTTTCTGTTTGTTTTACATGGGCAGCAATTATTGCCCTTGCTTTTGTTACGATTCACACCTTCTCTATGGTAATTGCTTTCAATGGGTATGCGGAAGAGAATAAAGTGGACCAAGTTTTTGCCCCTACAGTTCATCTTCTGGCAGCACTGGTGGTAAAATCCTCATCATCTGTTCATGTTTAACTATGCACTATAGCAGTTTACCTAGTATAATTTGCTAATAGTCTACAAACTGTAATGCTATTGGGATCCTGATGAGATGTACACAATATATTTTGGCCACCAATTGATGGACCTTGATATGGAAATTTTCAATTATGGAAAGCAGTTGCTCACATCTCACCCGTGGACATGATATTATGTTTTATGGATTATTTACGGTTAAATTGAACTACTATAACTCAAATATTTCAATTACAGTAGTGATAGAAATGATCTGTTGCTAGTCATTGAAATCAGATGTCACTAGAATAGAAATGGAGAGATATTTTGGTTATCAATATAGGCCTAGCTGTGTTCAATAGAAGAAATGAGAACATGGAAAGGAGCAAGAAATAAGAACAACGAAAATGGACAAGAAAGAAAGGAGAAATTGGGAGAGGCGAGTACTCGAGAACAATGAAATAATTTAACTAGCAAAGATATAAATTTTCTTTATGTCTTACGGAACTTGAATGATTTGAACTTGCATGTTAAAGTTTATTTAGACAGTCTTTGTAATTACTGCTTTGGTTGGTACTGATAAACTTCTCTTATTCTTATTAGACACTGGTAAATTTTGCATCTGGAGGCTGTATGGTTGCAATTCCTCTCTTGTATTGTATGGCCGTCTTGACCTTGATACATTGTGGGAAAATGGTGTTCAGACGTTTAATAGAAGATCGAAACAGGCGGAGCCATTTGTAAGCTTATCGTGGTTACTCTAAACTCTCATGTCCTTTGCCTTCTTTTTTGTGCATTTATTAGATTTCTGTATGAAAAGTAACAATGGAAGAAGAAAGTTTAGTATTCTCGAAGGAGGTCTTTGATATACGTTAGTAGCTTTTTGTTTCGACTCCTTTTCGCTTTGTTGGATTACCCATGTATGGCATGCATATGAGCACCTGCTCAATCCTAAAGTGAGCCTCAACTCGATTTAACATATTTCTTAAGACACTGGTTGAGTTAGGATGTTAAAGGGGACCAACATTACAGTCTTCATTATTTTCTCTACTTCCATGCTTTCTCTATCTCGAGGGATGCCCCTAGTTGCCTACTTCGCTCATTATTTCTGACAATATACTTGGTGAGAATCCTGTAACAACCAAAAAAATAAAAGCAATGAGACTCTGGAGGTTTGGACAGAGTGATAGTGTCCCATATTGGATGCAGAATTTGCTCCTGGACATTGTTTCAGACATCTTACACAGTTGATCCGGCAAGCCGAATGGGCACGACTCATTCAAACAGGAATTAAAATGCTGAGGTGACATTACAATGTGGAATTCCAAGCTTTATAGAAAAAGAAAAAAAAGATGAAATTGATATGATGTCATAACTGAAATTAGAGATGATTGTGCTCTGATGTACAAGAAATAATTTGAAGAATTTGACAAGGAGAAGAAAGAAGAACATGGAATATTGGGTGTTGATTACAAGATGATGAAGCAAAAGTAGAAACCAACTAGTTAAAACTCCAAACTTTGATTCTGTTGTTTCAAACAACGGAAAGAATCATGGTATTTGTGATCTATATAACATACCAACAATATTTAGAGCGTTAAAATATATACGAAACTTTGTGTCCTCTTTAGATCTACTTCTTGGCGGTTCTGAAATAGGTTCACTTGAAAAAGAACTTCCAAATGTCTCTCTCTGTCATCTCCTTTACTAGATGGGCTCCAAAAATGCCCTCTTCGTCAACCAGACTTTTCAAATGCCGAGCACCATTACTGAAACCTACGTAATGTCTCTTCGTTGCCAAGTATAATACACCATAAGGTGGCCTCAAACACTGATAAACCAGAGCAAAAGGGACAAATGTCAGTTTACAGGCAAAGAGACATGGATGTTTACACAATTGGGACAAATTAGATCAGAAGAAATCAATAACCAAACTGACCTTTTTTATAAGGGAATAAAGCTTCTTCAAAGAGGTCATGGAATATGGGATATCTGTAATCAAAATCACATCATAACCACCTCCATGATCTGTTTCATTAGCTCTTTCCCATGCCTGACTTCCTGAAAGCTTCCGAGAGCGTCTTGAAGGTGGTTCCTGACCTATAATGCTACCATCTTGGCTACTGCATCCTTCCATGAAATCCTCCTCGGAGAAGCTCAGACTCATCCCTGGCGTCACTTCAGATGACTCGTTCCTCACGGTAGACAAAACTGTGGGGAGTTCTTCCCAGTCTCCAGCATAGAAGTGTACAGATGGCGACAGTGTACATCTTGATGGAGTCAGAGGGCTCTCTGGCTGTTGGCTCTGTCGGTCCCGAGCTTGCTCAAGATTAGCAAGGACATTTGGTATAGTTGTGCACCTTATAGTTTCTGCATTGAGGTCCTGAAAGTGCACTGTAGAAGCTCCCTGTGAATCAATTCGTTAGCTTCAATGAATGCACGCCAATAAGGCATTCTCCAAATTCTTAGCTACAAACGTTGAGATTAGATTGCAGGTTTTTTACTTGGAGTCTCTTGTGTGTCTAATTTTTCACTACTGTACGTTTCACAGAGATTAATCGCTTACAGATATGAAACTAGTTGTCTCAGAAAACCGGAAAAAACATCTCCAAAATTAGTTTTTTTTTTCCAACCCAGCAGCAGGCCACATTCATATATAATGGCTAGTTTGGAGGAAATTTTTCCACTTCAAGAAAACAGCTTAAAATCACAACCTTCAAGAACTTATACGGGGCATTGGAGTAAGAAGCGTATGGGCAGTTTTGTTAGCTTTTTAGTTCAGATTTCAACCAGTTAGTCCATATCTATACTTGGCATACAAAAGCTTCATGCCAACAACCCATATCTAAGGCCCAATTCATCTTACTTTTGAAATGGTGAAGATAAAGGGGAAACACATCCAGAGCATAAAATACTAAAAACAGACGAAGACAATATTAGCATAAATCGACATTAGTAATTAAAAAGTGACAAGGCATTGAGTGGAATACAAAGAATGGTCAAGTGGCAGTTACCTTCAGGCAAGTGAATATCCCCGAAAGCCCATAGCTACAGCCAAGCTGCAAGAATCACCGAGTACAAATATCAAGTGCCAAACAATAAGCAAGGATTCATTAATTTTCTAAAACCAGAGTTGGTTTCATTTGATTAATACAAAGGAAGATGAAAGATTTCTTGACTGCTTAGCATCAAATGAAAAAAAAAAAAAGGAGAGGCTTCTTCATTACTTTTTCTACTTTAAATGAATGGTCTGATCAGAAACTTTTAAGTAAACAAGGGCAAATCATCTGATAAGCCTGCTTATCAGTTACATTTGATATATCTATCCTTTTTAGTTTCCATAACATATTGTGTCTAGATATTATGTGCCTAGCAAGTAGCCTATAATATCCAATGGATAAGAACAAGTGTCTTTTTTATCAATACTAAAATTAAGACGCCACTTTACGAGCACAAATTCTTATACATCTACTAAAGAATTCAAGATCAGTCATCTAATGCCTCTTTTTGATATTCTAGAGGTCAAAACCTCACAGTCCCATGTATATTCCAAGTTTAATCTCATTATTCCAGCCCGAGTTCTGCTACTATTTACTATCCTTAGCCCACTAACCCTCACCATAGTGCTAAGTTCTTTATCTTACAAATAAAACTAAACAGCATGAAGGAAAGAGTTGTTCAGTGTAGTGTTTACGCAGAGCTCAGAACAAAAAAGAACACTGGTGATCAGAACTAGTAACGGACATTACTTTTCACCACTAGAATCCACCATAAGAATACTGAGATTTAGTAGGTCTAATCTTATAGTTTGTTCAATGGATCATTGTCCAACAAGATGGCTGCATCACATGGCACACTGTTGCATAATCATATAAATAATATGTGCATACATGGTCTATGCATCGAGGTAAAGTTCCAAATGGTGTCAGTAAATATTATTTCCCATTAATTACCTCTAGCACCCTCTTGCCTCTAAAGCTTAACTGCCCATCACGAATTTCATGCCTAAGAATACTAACAAGATCAATGGAGCTATCCCAAGACTTCAGAGACCCTGCAAAACAAGATAATGATGGTTTTCAGCTTTCAATTCAGTTAAGTACATTAAAATAGTCATTTCTTATTGCACACCACGATCTGCCAATGAAGTGTACTTTAATAAGAAAACTATAGCTTTATATGTTTCCTAAATCTCACATACTAACCATCTGGTTTAGCTGACGTCATTTCAGAACCAGTGAATCCAACGATATCAGCAACACTAACTATTCCCTGAAAGAGGTTTGAATAAAGCATCAAGCACATGAGGGATAGCATACTAACAACAAAAAGTGAGGGATAGGATATAGAAAATAAAGCTGACGGTTAGAGGGTCATGCATCAGATCCCATAAAGCAAATGTTTCATCACAAGTAATTAATGCACGTCCCGTATAACCCTCTTGTCCGAAAATTCGTTGGACAGCCAACTGATCCAAGCTACTGGAGAAAGGATTTCTTAGATACCTTGAACACATGGAAACCTTGCAAATCCACATTTTCCCCAGCATACCTATAAGGATGGGCCATCTGCGTAAGCATAGTCATGATGTGAGTAATAACAGAAATTTCCCCTGCAGGTGATATAATAACAGAATCAAGCCAACCGCAGTGATATACTTTTGAAGGGAGAATCTCCACAGCTGGCGAAGAAAGATGCGAATCTCTTTCTGAAACAGTGGAGATACTGTGACCGCCCCGATCACTAGGCACCAAACCAGGCCAGCACTGTGAAAGCAATGATGGGGCACGCATCTTAACCTGCAAAATAACAACACCATCAACCCTTTAATAATCCAAGGTATCCAAAACAGAGGAATTACAGACCCCAGATGATAAAGTCATCCAAAACAGCCAATGAACACACAAGAAACCTAACCAAATTGGAATAAGTAACAGTGGAAGCAAAGAACAGATTAGAATAACATGACAGCGTAGTAAAAATAAATAATTTTGATAAACCCAGAATCACAAAACCCTTTAAAGACTTAATTAACATGAAAAAACACAAAGGGACTACAAACATTAATTGGCATGAACAAAAACCCAGTGTTTAAGTAAATTCAGAACCCAACGAAGTCCTAACCTCAAAGAACCGAAAAAGATGAGAACTATTGGTGAGGATTGTCTGAATCGAACGTTGATCTTGAGCACTTGTTTTATTGAAAACCAAAAGAAAGGCTAATATAGAGTGTGCAAATTCATGGGAAAATAGATCGTTCCCATTAAAAAGTCAAAAGGAATCAAATTTACCAGTTCCCAAACAAGCGAGACCACGGAGAAGCTTCTGAGTTCTGACACAGAGCTTGTGGGAAATATGCCCATTCCCCACTTTACCCTTTGCTCCTTCCCATTATTACGCAATCATCTATATTTTCTTTTTTTTTTTTTGTAGAAACAAAAATACCTTCAGCACTGCTTAATTTCTAAGCTCCGAAAAAGTTTATTGTTTCCAAATTAGTTATTTCAAATTCATTTGTCATCAGCTTCTTAAATCTAATTATGAAAATAATCTTTTTATAAAAATTACAAAATAAAGGTTGCTTACGTTAATAATCTTTCTCTAACTTTCACAAAACGAAGAGCTTTATATATTACAGTACATTAACTTCTTAAATCTAATAAAACGTCATTATTAATATAAATTAAATTATTAAAATAAAACAATAATGAGAATCTCAAATTTATCTCTAGTTTTATCTTACAAATTTAATTCAATTTTATTAATAATTATCAACAAATAACTATTAATTATCAATGAATACCCAAGAGTTATAGATTCTCCAAAAATACCTTAACATTAAAGGGTAGAATCACTTCTAATGTGAATAATTCATATTTTAATTTTTTTAGTATAAGCAAAACTCATTTTCTTTTAACAAAAGCTTTCAATTTTTTATTTCAAGTAATAAACAACTAGTGATAGCAGAGAACAAACATTAGTGGTTAAGTAAATACTTAAGACGTGCTTGTTTGGATAAGCTTAAATCAGTAGAACTTTTATCAGTAGAGCTTTTTTTATAAGAGCTTTTCTAAAAAATCAGTTGACTGTTTGGTCGTCAATTAAAAAAACAGTTTTTTTAAAGAATTTCATACAGTAGACTGTTTGGTAACATAAAATAAAAATCACTTTTATTAATTTTAACTATATTTTATTTTATAATAAAATTATTTATGTTAAATAATATTTAAAGTATACTAAAC
>JANITW010000005.1:11640091-11652750 GCA_027564335.1 Erythroxylum williamsii | reverse complement strand
AACAATGCCATGTAAACTCAAATATTGCTTCAAATCTTGGCTGATGAATTCACTACCATTATCAATCCGAAGAATTCGTACATGAGATTGGTATTGAATGGCTACCATTTTGTGAAATTTTTGAAAAATTAAGGCAACTTCACTTTTCATACGACTATGATCATCAATAAATGAGACAAACTATCATGCACCACTCAAAGAACAAGTTGGTGCCTAACCCCACACATCAGAGTGAATTATCATAAATGGTACAAGACTTTTATTCATACTCATTGGAAATGGAACAAGATGGCTTTTATCTAGTTCACAAGTGTCACACTTGAAGTCTGAAATAGTTACTTGAGAAAAAAATTTAGAAATAACCTTTTTAAATATCCAAAAGATGCATGCCCTAACCGTCTATGCCATAACTAAATCTTTGAATTTTGGAGTTTGTCTGGCATGTCCATTTGAGCTAACTGATTGGAATTTGCTAGCACGAGACCAAGGTAATAGAGCTTTCCCTTCCTAGTACCATAACCAATTGTCTTTCTCGTCCGAATATCCTTGAAAACATAAAAGTTAGCCAAAAGATCACAATACACTTTAAAGCATAGGTTATTTGAGAAATAGACAATAAGTTATGTTTAAGGGTAGAAACAACAAGAACAAAGTCCAAATTCAAATTGTTAGTAAGAGTAATTGAACCTTCTCCAATTATGGAAGTATGATTACCACTTGCTGTGGACTATATGTTGCATGGAGGGTTTCATGGATTCAATATGCTTACTGTCAAAGGTCATGTGATCATTTGCACCAGAATCAATTATCCATTCACTATTACTAGTAGAAGCAGAGGTATGAAGACTCTTACCAACTTTGGATGACTCAAAAATAGCAACAGAGGTTGGGTGACTTGGTTCATCAGGTTCTATGCTGGATTGTTCTGTGACCGCAACAACAACTAGGCGATTTGATTTTGAATTTCAATTGTGAGGTGTCTTGGTAGAGTCCTACCATTCTGGCTACCCAATCAATTCATAATACTGAGACTTGGTGTGTCCATGTTGAAGCATGATTCAAAGTCTTATATGTTGGACTTGGTCTGTAGTTTGTTAGATAGTGGACCGATTGTTTTGTGATTTGATTAGTCAGAGGGTCTAGTTGTGTTGTTTACGTTATTAGAGTTATGAGTCTATAAATTTCTAATTGATCGTTTGATTGTAAGCCTATTTTTTAATGATTAATAAATAGCCCACTTTCAAGTCATAATAATGATCTTACTTTTTTTATCATTTTTTATTTCTCCTTCTCCAACAAACTTAGTATCAAAGCACAAGTTGCAAAGTGAATTGAGTGAACTCTGGATGGCTAATAACGGCAACACAATCGGTACTGCACAACCACTAATTCCCATCTTCAAGGGAGAGGTTACGAGTTTTGAAGCATACATGTGAAAACTCTACTCATGTCTTAAGATTTATGGGGATTTGTAGAGTATGGTTTACATATCTGGATAAAGAAACAAAGTTGCATGAGAATAAGAAGAGAGATTCCAAGGCATTGGTGATTATCCAGCAAGCTGTCCATGATAGCGTCTTCTCACGTATTGCTGTGACAACCACCTCGAGACAAGCATGGTTATTTTAAAGAAGGAGTTTTAAGGCGAATCGAAAGTCATGGTGGTGATATTGCAATCACTTCGACGTGACTTTAGAACTTTGATGATGAAAAGTGGAGAATCAATTGTTGATTTCTTGTCACAGGCAACAATAATAGTCAACCAAATGAGGTCTTCTAGAGAGTAGATTACCAATCGGACCATTGTTAAAAAGGTATTGAGAAGTTTGACTCCAAAATTTGACCATGTAGTTGTTGCTATAGAAGAATCTAAGGATTTGTCAGTTTTTTCTTTTAATGAATTAATGGGGTTTCTGCAAGCTCATGAGGAGAGAATTAATAGATCACTTGAAAAGAATGATGAAAAGGCATTGCAAGTGAAGGCGACAACCATCAAAGTTGGAGAAGGTGAAAATTTCACAAGAAGATGTCGCGAAAGAGGTGGATTTTAAGGTCGTGGTTGTGGCCGAGAAAGAGGCAAAGGTAGATATGATAGGCATAAGTAGTCCAACGAGCAAAGAAACTACCAAAAGAATATTCAATGCTATAATTGCAAGGGATATGGACACGTACAAGTCGATTGTTGGTACAAAGACCAAAAAGTCAATTATGCAGCAGAAAATGAAGAGGAAAGTAAAGAATGTAAGCTTTTTATGGATTATTATAGTATTAACCATATATCTAACAATGTGTGGTTTGTAGATAGTGGTTGTTCGAATCATATGACATGAGCCAAAATCATATGAGGAGCTAGATGAAACATAGAAGATGAAAGTGCAACTTGGAAACAAAAAGAAAACGCAAGTCGAAGGGAAAGGTACGGTCAAAATCGAGACTAGCAATGGTAGAATAAAGTGTCTGCACAATGTTCAATTTGTACCTGATCTTAAATATAATTTATTGAGTGTTGGACAACTATTGGCTGGTGGTTACTCCGTATTATTTGATGATGATGCTTGTGTTATCAAAGAAAAGTGATCAGGCCGTGTGATGGTAATTATCAAAATGACGTAAAACAGAATGTTCCTGCTGGAGGTTTGAAATATGGGAAGTTTTGTTCTTGCTGTTGGTGGAAAAGATGACCCAAAATTGTCGCATTTACGTTATGGACATCGCAACGTCAAAGGCCTGAAACTGTTGTGTGATAAAGGTATGGTTTTTGGACTACCAAAAATTAACTCCATTGATTTATGTGAATGATGCATTTATAGAAAACAAACAAGAAATTCTTTTCCTGTTGGAAAGGCTTGGAGAGCTTCAAAATGTCTTGAATTAATTCATGTTGATTTATATAGTCCGATGCAAACTAAATCTTTTGGTGGTAGTCATTATTTTTTGTTGTTTACTGATGATTTTAGTTGTATGGGCTGGATTTATTTTTTGGAGAATAAAGCAGAAACTTTTAAAAAATTCAGACACTTCGAAGCTAAAGTTGAAAAGCAAAGTGGGCGTTATATCAAAGCTTTACATACTGACAACAATGGAGAGTTCTTGTCCAAAGGGTTTAAAAAATTTTATGAAGCAAATGGCATCCATCGAAAGTTAACGACTCCTTACACTCCAGAGCAAAATGGAATAGCTAAACGAAAAAACTAGAATGTTGCAGAGATGGCCAGGGGCATGTTAAAAACAAAGGTTCTTTCAAATGAATTTTGGGCTGAAGTTGTGGTAACATCTGTGTATTTTCTGAACATGTCTCTAACAAGGGCAATTTTGAATCAAACTCCATATGAAGCTTGGTGTGCTAAAAAACCATCTGTGAGTTATTTACAATTTTTTGGTTGTGTTGCTTATACTTTGGTAAATTCTTAAATTCGTCAAAAACTTGATAATAAATCAGAAAAATGTATTTTTATTGGTTATTATACTCAGTCCATAGCATATAGATTATATAATCTGGTTAGTAAGAAAGTATCTGTCAGTCGTAATGTAATTTTTAATGAAGAACAAATGTAGTCATCGAATGAAAACGTTCCCAATAAAGGAATTCTAGCAGAATTTGATGATGAAGGAGACAAGCAACAGCCTAAACAAGAACATGCAAATCCAGTAGTTGAACCTAAAATTGAGTTACCGAAAGCGATTAGTGACTAAAAAACAGAACGTAGCAGACGAAGACCTGCTTGGATGGAAGATTATGAGGTAAGAGGTCTTAATCAATTTGCCTCAAACAGTATTTATGCCTTGTTTGCAGAAGTTGATCCATGGATGTATGAAGATGCTATTAAAGAAGAAAAATGGCAGCAAACTATGCTAGAAGAAATAAAAGCCATTGAAACGAATGACATTTGAGAGTTAGTAGAGCTTCTTGAAAGGAAAAATGCAATTGGCTTGAAGTGGGTGTTTAAAACTAAACTTGTTGTAGATGGGAGTATACAAAAGAACAAAGCTCGACTTGTGGCAAAAGGCTATGCATAGCAATATGGAATTGATTTCAAAGAAATCTTCTCTCCGGTAGCTCGTTTTGAAACTGTAAGGACTGTTCTAGCATTGGCTGCACAATTACAATGGCTTATTTATCAATTTAATGTGAAGTCAGCATTTCTGAATGGAGAATTAAAAGAGGAAGTCTATGTAACACAACTAGAAGGTTTCTTAATTGAAGGAGAAGAGGCAAAGGTGTACAAGTTGAAAAAGGCATTGTACGGATTGAAGCAGGCCCCTCGAGCATGGTATAGCAAAATTGATGGATTTTTTTCAAAAAAATGGCTTCATAAGAAGCGAGAATGAGCCAACTTTGTACGTAAAATAGGAAGGTAAAATGATTTCATCATTGTTTGTCTTTATGTGGATGATATCATTTATACAAGCTCTTCTACTTCTCTTATTGTTGATTTTAAGTTACATATGCTGAATGAATTTGAGATGTTGGATATGGGTTTGTTGCATTATTTCCTTGGTCTTGAAGTGCATCAAACTGGAGATGGAATTTTTATTGCTCAAAGAAAATATGTCAAGGATTTATTGAACAAATTTGGCATGCTTAACTGTAAGTCAGCAGCTACACCTATGAATATAAATGAGAAATTGCATCGTGAAGATGGAGCAGAGGTGGCTGATGCCAGAACGTTCAAAAGCTTGGTTAGAGTGTTAATTTATCTAACTCATACTCAACTCGATATAGAATTTTTTTTGGGGGTTATTTCTAGGTTTATGCAAGAACCTTCAAAGATTTACTTTGGAGCAGCAAAGCGAGTCTTGCGTTATTTTGTTGGAACTATGAATTATAGGATTTGGTACTCGAAAGTTTCTGATTAAATTGAGTGGCTTTACAGATAGTGATTGGGCAAGTTCGTTGGATGATAGAAGAAGTGTTTCAGCAAATGCTTTCACTCTTGGATCAGGAGTAATCACTTGGAGCTCAAAGAAGCAAGCTACTGCAGCTTTATCCTCCTCATAAGCTAAATATGTAGTAGCTACTTCAATAGCTTGTCTAGCCATTTGGTTAGGGAGAATGCTAGCTGATGTTCAACAAGTGCAAGAGGGAGCAACAGAGATATTTTGTGACAACAAATCAACAATGTACATGACAAAAAAAATCCAACATTTTATAGCAGAACAAAGCATATTGATATACATCTTCATTTTATTCATGATCTAGTTGGGAAGGAGGAGATAATCTTGAAGTATTGTAATACTCATGAGCAAGCTGGCGAACATTCTTACAAAATGTTTGTTTGTTTATTTCAGATCAATGCTTGGAGTCTGCAACTTTGAATCAAGGGGAGTATGTTAAAGCATGATTAAAAATCTTATCTGTGTGACTTGGTCATTAATTTGTTATTAAGTTGAGATAGTGAACTGATTGTTTTGTGATTTGAATAGTTAGAGCGTCTAATTGTGTTGTTTAATTTATAAGAGTCGTGAGTCCGTAAATTTCTAATTAATCGTTTGATTTTCAGCTTATACAAGGCAGGTTTGTTCTGCTTTTTTTTAATGATCGATAAATAGCCCACTTTCAAGTCATATTAATTATCTTACTTTGTTAAGCGTTTTTTATTTCTCCTTCTCCAACAGTCCAGTGAGCGCACATAAGTTCTGTGTGATTATTGCGATTTGATGATCCCAAAGACTGGTTTTGATCATTGGGTATAAGTTCTGATTTTAGATTAGTTTGTTGAGGCTTGATCTGACGAGCAATCATAGCAGATAAATCTGGGTGAGTAGGTTCTCCATTCAATGCTGCTCCTCGGACAGAATCGCGACGTACGCATGCATAAGTGTCTTCAAGACGCAGTGCAGGATCTTTTCTGAGAATTTCACCTCGAATTTGCCCATTCAGAAAAATATGCACTCGTAATTGTTCAGTTGATTTTGCATAAGCAACAACTTCATCGGGATCTTTCATTTTAATTTTATCACGGTTATCTAGTTCTTGAAAGATTTCTACAAGGTCACCATAATAAGTGGACAGAGGACAGCCAACCTGTTTTGTAGAGAAAGCTCGCTGGTTTAGTGCAAAGATTTGTGCTTCATCTCACCCATCATAGAAGGCTTTGGCAAGAGCATTCCAGATCTCATCACGTGCAGTACGCAGCCGAATATAGCGCTTCATAATCTCCGGCGACATAGAGGTTAGCAACCATCCTTTAACCTTCTGATTTTCAGCATACCACTTTGCATAAGAAGCATCAGTCTCCTTAGAAGGATCTGCCCTCCCCATAATATATTCAAGTTTCTCACGACCAGCAATCTGCATTTCCATAATTTGGGACCATATATCATAATTAGTTTCGGTAAGCATAACTCCAGCAGCGAAGCTGGAATTTTCGGATTGAACATGTATAACAGGTACAGAAGGTGATTCAGATTGACATGGCGTTTCAGTGGGCAAGAGAACTTGCTCTGATACCAAGTCAAAAATACAAGAAATATAGAAATATAAGAATTATGTGAGAAGAATTCAGAACTCTATTGGTGTTATACTCTATATCTTGCTCTGCGGAGTTCCTCACTTTTGGGCAGGTAAATTGTGAATTATCACTGTTGCGGATAATCATAAGTTGGATGTTTAGTTCACGTAAAAGAAGGGTCTGCAAGTTGCCCGTATCCCTTGGACTACTGCTAGTTACTAATGAGGAATTATGGATTTGGATAGTACAGAAACTGAGGAAGGAATTGCTCTTGCAATTATTCATGGTAATATCGATTTTGAGAGGGATCCATGGCCCATAGTATCTGAAGAAGCCAAGGATCTGGTGAGGAGTATGCTTGATCAAAATCCTTCAGAAGATTGACCATTCAAGAAGATTTTGGTAATTAGCTATTGCCTAATGCTCGTTTTCCCATTCAATAAACATGTCCACAGCAACGTGTGCTTGTAGCAGCTAGACATGAACAGAGTTGACATTAGGACTCCTCTTTTTCCCATGCGAAGAACACCCTTGGATACAAAACGCAAACAGTGCCCCAAACGTGTCACTTGGAGAAAATGTTAGAACGAGGGTCAAGCAATTCTCTCTGATGAATAAGTTAAAGAAGAGAGTTGCCAGATTGAGTATCACTAGCATGCTGTTTTATACATCTGTCTTTAGTCTCTCACAGACACTTTTTAAGGTTTTTCTTCTTTTGTAGGTCGTAGCAGACAACTTTTCAGGGGAGCAAATGTCAGATTAAACAGATGTTTAACATGATGGATACAGACGACACTGGAAATCTGTCATCTGAAGAACTGAAAGATGACCTCCACAAGTTGGGCCATTCTGTTCCTGACCCTGAAGTGCAGATGTTAATGGATGCCGTGAGTCTGTTTAATGGGGTTGGAATGTTCTTCATTAAGTTCTTCTACCAGTTACATACGATACTTCCTTGTTCTACTTGCTATCGTCCTCGTTCTATTTCTTTTCCTCTTACAACGTAAAAACCTTGTCTGGTAAAGGCGGACATTGATGGAAATGGAACACTTAGCTGCGAGGAATTTGGGACCATGATAATTCACCTGATAAGAATCGCCAATGACGATCATCCTCTCAAGCTTTCAACTTTTTTGACAATAGCAGAGATGGCTACATCGAGTTTGAAGAGTTGGAAGCAGCCTTGATAGATGACTTCAACCCCGGTCCAAACAGCGAGCGGGTCATCAGAGACATCATATCTGATATTGATCTTGACAAGGTACGTGACTACCAGCCGACTTGATCATAAAATATTAGAGATCAAAAAATGTCCTGTAATTTCATGTGGATTTTGAAGGACGGTAGAATCAGTTGCGATGAATTCAAGGTGATAATGAAATCTGTTATGGACTGGAAAATGGCCTCTCGACAATACTCAAGAGGAATGCTAAATGCACTGAGCATCAGATTTGCCAGAGGAAAATGGATGCAAAACATATCAGGGCAATTGTTGAATTTATCCGGGCAGCTGAGACAAGGGCTATCAGGGTCGCTGAGAATCCAAGACCTGTCAGGTCCTCTCAGGAAGTAGAACTCCGCTGAAAAGGAAGCCCCAGGGATTCTTTTATTAAAAAAAAAAAGAGTTAAGTGCAATCAATACAAAAAACTCGTTTGACTTCTACATGCCTGCTACCAGAGGGCTCAAGTAGAAATACGATTCTGAAGACAGTAAATGAGAAGAAACCCACTGATCATTTGAATT
This sequence comes from Erythroxylum williamsii, assembly GCA_027564335.1. Lineage (NCBI taxonomy): Eukaryota > Viridiplantae > Streptophyta > Magnoliopsida > Malpighiales > Erythroxylaceae > Erythroxylum > Erythroxylum williamsii. Next base: position 11,644,554 of record JANITW010000005.1, on the reverse strand, counting down.
CCTTTGTAAGGTTTTTACTTACCATTGTACAATTCCAAGTCCTGATGCAATGTTCTATATAAAGGTTAACAAAATTGCCAAAGCTGTACATCCTAAAGGTAGGGACCGAGTTCAACTAAGATCACTCAGCCGTCAGTTCCAATTCAACTCATAAACTAGCAATTAAATCATCGAGTTTTTAGGTTTTTTCATGATGAAAAATCGATAAACCACTCAATTTCATAACAAAATGATTTGTAAGATTAAGATCTTCTATTTTTACTTTTTATATATATGTTATTATATCAAATTAAATAGAAGACTCACTGGCAAATAATAGAATCGCCAACCGTATCAGAAAATAAAAAATGTTCATAATCAATCCAATGTATGCATAATAGAAATAGCAAGGCAGCCCTTGTAAGTTTCAGTGACTATTATTATATACAAATGAGGTGGTGTAGTCGTAAGCCAACAATTCTGAAGCATTACAAAGTGAAACTATAGGTGCTTAATTTACTCAAGTCAAGTTCCAACGTAAAAGATAGACGGGAAAAGCAAACATGTATTGAAGCTTATAAAGCTAATAATATTTCGAACAAATGGGGATATTTGCACTAGAAGATGCAACAAGCTATGACATAATGTTAACGAGTGAGACAAAACAACTTGCCATGTTAATTGATAGGAAGCTATTTACATTCGTACGACGAGTCTCCCCATTCCACAAAAAGTTAACGAAGCGTCTTTTTCTCACTTCTGCCTTCCGAGTGCTTTTCTGCAGATCTACTTACAATTCACACAATGTGTATTCTGAAGATGCGGACATGAAGCATTTCAATTTTTACTAGTTCCCCCCTTGCACTTACTATTTTTACCCTTGCTTGCAACTGGTTCCTTACTTGAGGTGGTTGTCTGACTACAGTCACCTCGAGAGTCTACATCTGCTAGTCCATTCTCTAAGGCTTTAACCAGGTTCTCAAAGTAGTTTTTTGTCACGCTGTTTAAGAAGACACGCAATACTCTTGGATTAGACTAGCCCTCAAAGTTTCAACGTTGCTTTTCTTTTTCTGTAGTAAGAACATAATAGGGGAAATAATAACAAATCAAGGATGGTCAACAATCCCAATACAGAATAAATTCTTCTACATTTCCCCACTCTGTTTTCCCAGCTCTAACATGATACATTAGATGTTAGCAATGAAGGCACACCCAATCACAAGGAGTCCACACACATCTTAGAGGATTTCATATATGTGTAAAGTACATTTTTCAAAAAGAAATTTGGTCTGCAGGGAAACCTCAAAATCGTGCAGAGCTTTGTCATTCCTGATCATATAAAGCACAGGTTTGAGCACATAAACATGACAAGTACCTGGTAAGTCCAGCTAACTTAGTTCTGAACTCGTGAAATTCTTTTGATGGGCCTTCGGCAGTGAGAAACTGTTGCAGCTCCTTTTCTGCACATTGATGCAGCCTTTCCAGACCAGACTCCGCCTCACCTACAACATAATGAAAACATTTTACCAGCAATAGTGACCATATATGAGAACCAATAAACAATTTTTTATCGACCCTTTTCCTCTCTATACAATACACATCTGAGACCCCAAATCAGATTCATCTTGGAAGAATATATGCGTTTAGTGGCAAGACTGAGAAAGAAAATTGCATGAAATCTTAAAGAACATATACCTTGTACGTACTCAAAGAACTGTCTCTTAGCATGCTCATGCTCAGGTAGGTAATATCCATATGCATAGGTCCATTTTAAAACTCGTCTACATTCAATTATCTGTCAAAAGAAGGAAGATGGAAAATATAAGCTATTATTACACATGGCCAGTGACTTAATTTTACATCTGTTTCACTCCTTGCTTCACTTTTTACTTTCTAGAAATGAAATGGCTGAACAAATTCAAAAGGTATTATCTACATAGACCACCATATATGCTAGCTAATAAAGTTTATAATTGTGAAACTCAAAACGTAAAGCTATGACCCAGAAAAACAGAAGAGGAGTTCTTTTCACCTGAAGCCAAGCATCTGTTATGAACTTAAGTTGAGTTTCCGGTGTGCAATGTATGTTACTAAGCTTTTCAAGCTGTCAGAAATCAAGAAATTCATTAGTTGAAAAGATCATACAGCATTGCTTGTATTGTAGGTTAATAGCCTACAATTTCATAATATGTAGATGGGATGACCCACACTTTTTGACAATTTCACCATGGTATGACTAGAAATAATACGGCCAGTATTTTCAATTATTAGGAAGTATTGGAGGAATTATCACTAGGACCAGTAAGAATGAGACCATTAACAACAAATAAATGCAAATTAGCAATGTACGTTAAGGCTCATCATAAGTATGTTATTACTACTATAATTGTGTGTACTCTACATGCATCTGGATATAAACTAGTACGGCTTCATTACTCAATTAACATGGCTGATAATTCATGGACATTGGGCAGACTTTCTCATTCAACAAATGCAACGATGCAAACTTAGTAAAATGGAAAGAACAACTTACATTTACAGTTTGCATTTGATGTAAATCTGAAAGAGCTTTCTGCCTGGACTACATAATCATGACAGCTATTATGTTAGTACAAATAACTAAAATTCTATAAGGAATATCATGCCCCACATAATGGCCGACCCACACAAAAAAAGAGCACACCAATCAAAGAAGGGATCCACACAAATAGAAAGTTAGTCTCCGACCCACACATCCACGCAAAATAGACAGTTAGTAGTCTCCTACCCGATACCATGTCATTCAACCCAGTTTCTTCACTGTATACATGCTATCATATTTAAACAAGCATTTGGTTCGCTCTCTATCACCATGTATATTAGGCATTCTTCATAGCAGTCATTCCTTCCTAATATCTTATTCAAGTCACCAATTTCAGACACCTTTTTCCTAAAGAACAGTGCGCAGAAACTCCTAGATGCAAGCCAGTGATTATAAAGGTACAGTCATGAGAAATGAGTGAAGCTAATATCTGAAAATTCATAATAAAACTACTGAACTGAGAGAGTAAGCCTAATGTAGAGAAATAATAAATAAATGAAAACGATGACACAGAACAGTAAAGAATCCAAAAGTGACCAGCACAGCCTTGTTTTGCTTACCGACTGATTCGTCGCCCACCGTTCATAATAATGAGTATATCTCTCCAAAGAATTTTTTGCCATTTCTCGCCTCCTCTCAGCTTCATCATACTATAGCAATGACATCAATTTAGTAAATTAAAAACAAGAATCAGTCTTTCATATATTCAACTCTCTAAAAAATGTCCCAAATAATTAACATCAAGTGGTCTTACAGCTCCCTCTTGCTTAGCTGCCTCGTAACGATTGCAAGCATAGAAACCACCAGTCCTCTCACCATGATCTGACCATCCACCAAGACACAGCCTGTATTATCGCAGATATGTCAAGCAATGGAACATTAAAAGAGAACAAAGAATGGTCAGAAAAAATTTCCAACTCACCAGCAAAACTCAAATTTACAAGGTGGTGTGCATGTCATGTGCATACATCCATGGTTCTTTTCAATTGGCCGTTTGCACTTCGGACAGGGCTTTGAATTGGCTAAAATCCTGTGCATCATCACATCCACAATTAGAAGAATAAAATTAAGACAATTATTCGGCAGTAAACTTTGTATATCCCCATTAAGTTCACCGAACCATAGTTTGCAATGTATAGAAGTAATAATAATGGTATTGATTCCTTTACTTGATACAATTCAATTGCGCAAGAACTACCAGTTTGTGACTGAAACATCAAAAACTGAGACAGCCACCATATATGTGGGGATAATTATTTCATCAGTTACTATTAACTCGTGTTTGTTAACAATCACAAGAAACAACATAAAACATTTTCTTCCCATGATTAACCATTACATTTCTCAATCCAAAAGATATTGACAAATCAGAATTTAGGATTTCAAGGTACCCTCTTTATTGACACTTAATAGGATATATATACATAAAGAGCACAACATAGATTAGGAAACAAATCTCCTAATCCCACTGAACTAGGAATCTAACCATATCTGAGGATCCCTAAAAATATCCTATATCAGATATTTATCTCCTATGTTTGACATTTATCTAATACAGTATCTATACTTATTAGAACAGATTCTCACACTCCCCCTCAAGCTGGTGAATAGGCATTTTCCATTCCCAACTTGAATACAATGTTCTCAAATATTGAGCTACTCAATCCTTTAGTGAGAATGTCAGCAAGTTGCCCTATGTTGGCAGATAAAGAGTGCATATCAAATCACTGTCTAATCTTCTCCTTGATGAAATGTCTATCCACATCAATGTGCTTAGTCCTATCATGCTGAATTGGGTTGTGGGCTATGCTTATTGTTGATTTATGATTGCAGTAAAGCCTCATAGGAGCATCTCACTTAATCTTTAAGTCTTCTAGAATGATTTTCACCCAAAGCAATTCAC
>JANITW010000005.1:11529984-11543067 GCA_027564335.1 Erythroxylum williamsii | reverse complement strand
ACTGTCTAGGTCCAGGTTGATTGACCCTCGGGTCAAGCCTCGAGCCTAGCAAATAGGAAAAAGCCGAGCCCGAGACTCAACTATATAAATTGGCAAAATGACGTTGTTTTAAGTAAAATCAATTGAAAATAATAAGCAAAATGACATCATTTTGCTTTAATTTAATTTCTTCTTCACCCTCCCTCTCTGTCATTCACTCACTCTCACACTCACATATGTAACCTCTCACTCACACTCACCATTCACCCTCCCTCTCCGTCACTCTCCATAGCGTTTTTTTTCTCTTTGACCGCGGCGCAATCAGTTGCCAACAGTCGTGCCACCATTCTCTAGTCGACCATGCCCCTTTCACCATACACTAACCAACATTTTCTCATTAAGGTTGGTTTTGTCATATTATTAATATTCAATAACATTTAGACTTATATGATTGTTTGGAAAGGAATGAGGTCTTATGGATTGGAGTCGTAGACCTTTGGTTGACTAATTGCGATTTAACTAAGGAATTGAAAAGTTGAACATGCATTCACATTAAGCGTTTGATGAAATTTTTGTGAGGGTGTGTGTAGAAATAGACTAAGGATGAATGGTTGCAAAATATAACTTATATTCTGGTTTGGTAAGTTGAAAAAGATCTAATTTTAAACTATTGATTCATTAAATAACTTATTCAAATCATATAATTATTCGATAGTTTACTTGATATACATTTGAAGACTAACAACTATCAATTACCATCTTGCCTTGACAGTTATGTAAAGGTTTAAAAGTAGTGACAAGTCCATTTTTAAAAACTATTTATAACTGTTTTTTCCTCGTGAATTTGCTTTGTTCTTTTTAAATAAGTGTTGGAAGTTTAAGATGTATGTGATTATATAATGAAAGGCTTGTTTCATTAGTATAAAGGCATGTTATAATGCATAATGAACCTGCTTAATATAATTTGCATGAAGCCACAACTAACTAAATCGTGCCATTAATTAAACCTCTTATTTTAATTAAAACTCAAATCGTGCAAATGAATTGAAAATAATAATACCTACTTAATATTTACCAAAATATGCTATGTTCTTTTCATATAAGTGCTGGAAGTTTATGAGGGCTCTACCTTTATGTTTAACAATCGTAAGCATCTATTGCAAATTGGCATAAGTTGAAAACGTTTATGTGTCTTAATTTTGTGGTTGTGTAAGTACATATGCATATTAGCATTAACTTATGATCATAGTTAGGAATATGGAAGAATGCTAGACTTTCACACATGGTAATTGTTATTTTATGTGAATTACCATAAAATGTTAATTGCTTCTAACCTCAAACATTTATATGTTGATTGTTTCTGGCCTTGAACTTTTTTAATTATTTCTAATCTCAAGCATTTATATGTTAATTATTATAAAAGAGTGAGCATATTAATTTAGTAGAGGGTTTTAATCCAGTACTGGAGATAGAAGTAGAAACTTCTATTCCCATACAAGATAGAAGTTCAACTCAAACTCAATTAAAAAGTGAAGTTTGGAATCACTTTAGTAAAATTAGATTAACGGATGGGATAGAAAAAGCAAAGAATGTAAATATTGTTAGAAGATGTTGGCCAGTCGTTCAAAAGGTGGAACATCTCATTTAAAGAGACATGTGGATTCGTGTAGTAGAAGGAAGATGATATTAGGAGTTCAAACACTTTTTTACCTTTAACCTTATAAGAAAGAAGAATGAAATGAGTGTAATAACCTATGACAACAACAAATCAAGGTATTTGATGTCTTTAATGGTAATTGAAGATGAAAATCTGCTATCTATGGTTGATATCAAAAGATTATGGGCATCTACTATCTATGGTTGATACCAAAAGATTCTAGATGTTTTGTAATTCATTACAACTAACTTTCAAGGTTCAAGTTGGAATAAATTAAAGAAGGATATTTTGAAAATTTATAAGGATAAGAAGAAAGAGGTTTTAAGAGCATTGTCCAATAATGAAGGACTAGTTGCCATTATAATATACATATAGGCAATCAGTAAGCAAAAGAAGGGTTATGTGGCATTGACAACACATTATATTGATAATGATTGGATGTTACGTAATAAATGTTTGTGATAATTTATATTCTTTAATATAGTTATTATTTCCTTTTTCCATTATATTATGAATTTATGATTGATGTTGATAATATTTGTATATGATAGGTTCATTTATGTGCTGAAATTGTATGTAAATGAAAGGTTGCCAACTATTTTGGGAGACTGTTTGATGGATTTAAACATCGGCAACAGATTATCCACCACCACAATCAAAAATTGTAACACAAATGATGCTATAATTGAGAAGTGGAAGAGTAAGATATGGGTTAAGAGTTTGTTAGTTGGTGGAAGGTTATTCTATATGCGTTGTTTTGCATATTTTAAACTTGATTGTGGAAGATAGGTTGGGGATGATAAAAAAAGCAGTAGATTCGATTTAGAATAGTGTAGTGTATTAGAGTGCAACTCCTAAAAGAGATGAGAAATTTGAAGAAGTTGCACGAGTTTTATGCATTCCAAGTACAAAGATGTTGGTTTTGTATTGTCCAACTAGATGGAACTCAATCTTCAAGATGATGGAGTCGCCAATCCAATATCCTAAGGTGTTTACCATACTAATGCAAAGAGAATCTCAGTACACTTGTATGCCTATAGAAGATCAATGGGACTTGATTAGAGAACTTTGTGCAAAGTTAGAATTATTTTATAATGCAACTAAATTGTTCTTGGGAACAAAATAACCAACTTCGCATTGTTGCTTTAACACTATGTGTGAGATAAAGAATGCTTTATTTGATTGGATAGTTGAATTTAATGAGGTTATTTAAATTATGGCAAAGAAAATGATGGAGAAGCTGAATTCTTATTGGTGTATGGTTGGACATATTGTTGCAGTGTTATTTATATTGTATCCGAGATACAAAATGAAGGGGGTTACTTTTATTTATGATGCATTATACGGTGATTGATCCTAAAAGCATGTAGATATTATTAAACAATCCTGGTATTAATTGTTTAATGATTATCAACTTATAATGGAATAAATTCATGATCGGGATCGCAGTAGTTCAGGCTATTCAACTTCGACTTCAGTTTTAGGTTCAAGCTTATCTTCTAATCAAATTTTGTTACTTTCATTTTCAAAATTTATGAAAGAAAAAAAGGCAAGGATTTTGTACAATATGATGAAATTTGATAAATATTTGACCGAATATTTTGTACCCGAAGTTAAAGGTGAGCTTTTTGATATATTATTATGGAGGAAAAGATGTGAAAATAAATTTCCAATCATACAAGTAATTGCATGAGACTTATTTGCAATTCGATCATCCACCATTACTGCGAAGTTTACTTTTAGCATTAGTGATGGGGTTATTATTTTATCCTTACACTGTGAAAGCCTTTATGTGTACCTAAAGTTAGTTAAATGATGAAGATATTGATGGTAAATTTATTTCTTTTTAATATATCAATTTTATCTATTTTATATTATCTTACTTAATATCGTTTTTTAATTTTCCTTTAATACAACCACAAGTATTAAAGTGGACTGACTACTTATACTCATCGATTATCAAGTGAACATTATTTTGGTTAAATATATGAAGATGAAGGTATGTTTAATTAATTAATTATAATTACCATGTGCTTAATATTCCTTTACTTTTAATATTACATCACTAAATATAATGTTTGTATATACAGATGAAGTAGTGCAAAATATTGACGATCTTAACTACAACGATTAGTTGTACTCTCAGTCTACCAATCTACCCTCCCCAGTCTCCAATATTCGTCATGATATTATCTTAATTTTTGTAAATTGTATCTTTTTTGTAAAAATTTTTTGATAATCATTCGTGTACAATTAAGATTACTATAGTTAATAAATTTAGTTTTGCCATTTCTCTCTTTTTTTAATTAATTAATTATTTAAGTAAAATTTCTTAGAAGCTTGCTTATAAGTTTTTTTTTCACCATAAGTAAACATTCTAGAAAATGTAAACATTCTAGAAAAGATAAATAGAAAACGAAAGTGAAAATAATATAAATGCCAAAATGTGTAATTAATTGAATTGCTTACTTCAATTAAAATATTTTTCTTTCATCTCCTACAATCCCATCCTCCTTCATTAATATATTTGATTTCATCTTATTAATTTTATCATTATATGTAAGTTATTATATATTCATTCATTATCAAATTTTCAAATTTTCCTAATCAATTGAAAATTGTAACTGTAATTAATTAAATTGCTCCCTTCAGTTACAAATTTTTTCTTTCATTTCCCACAATCACATCCTCCTTCATTAATGAATTTAATTTCATCTTTTAATTTTATAATTATATGCAAATTATTATATATTAATTCACTATAAAATATCAAATTTTTCTAATCAATTGAAATTCTTAATTGTAATTAATTGAATTATTCACTTCAATTATAATATTTTCTTGCATTTCATGCAATCAAACCCTCCTTCGTTAATGAATCTAATTTTGTCTTATTAATTTTATCATTATATGTAAGTTTTTTTATATTTATATATTATAAAATCTCAAATTTTATAATTTTATTAGTAAATTAAAATTTATAACTTTAATTAATTGAATTGATAATTTTAATTTTAATATTTTCTTTTCATTACTTATAATTTTATCATCAATTAAATTAAAAAAAATACCGTGTCGGGCTTGATAGGCGAACCTCAAGCCCTATTGGTCAGGCTAAGCTCTGGCATAATCTTGCGTCATTTTTTCCAAGTCGGACCCGGCCTACTCTCATTCCACCATCAACCTTTAACCAAGCAATAGCCTCTAACAGCCAACAACCGCACGACTCAGAAGTTATGTAGGTCTCAATCACTGTCAATAACCACAATAACTGCCAATACATCTTGTCAGTCTAATGCCAACAGTTGCCGCAAATAGCGATAGTCGCCATCGAGCATCGGTAGTTGAAGCTTAAACCGTGACCAATTAGTGTATAGTGTTCAATTTCTACACGTATGATTGGCGAGATCTGAATTTCCACAATTCATAGTAATCGAAAAACAGAGGTTATCATCATTGTCAATTCTGATAATCCACTGAGAACAACATATTAACTTTCCAACATTATTCACTAGATCAAAGTATAGTGTTCATGTGTTTTCCTTCTCCAATTTCCTTTCCTCAAAACTTCCTCCAAGACGTTCATGTGAATGAGCCTCATTTTTCATATTTATTTTGAGGAATACTTTTTTTTTTATAATATTCTTCCACGATAAAATAATTGCTGCTTTGTTATTTTAATTTATGAAAGTTGCTCTCAAGACGCTGACGTCTGAATAGTAGGCTTGTCGGAAAGGACACATCGAGTACATGTTTATCTTGTGGCATGACCTGTTTGGTAGATGAATACAAACGATGAGATGACCCTACTTGTTCTGTAAGCCCAACACTTGTCAAATGGCATCACCACGATTTCAGTATCTTCTACCAGTATTGAATATTGCTTATGAGGTTGTGGTTAAAAACACGACATCTGTGTAGGAGAACATGTCCTCTCCGACTGCTTTTGTCTTAGTACCAGCAATCTTTGTATTCTTGCAAACTACATCACTTCATTATGACAAATAGACAAAAGGTGTCGTGTTCGACCAATCTAGAAAGTTTCGTAACTTCACTCCTATCCAAGCCTTCAAATCTTCTATACCACTATCACTGTTGCTATCCTGTCACACTTTATCCTAACTATTTATTTATGTGAGTCTTATATAAATAGGTGATTAGGATAGAGTGGCACAGGATAAGGACAATGCTGATGGTACAGAAGATTAGATCCCCCTACCCAAAGAAAATATATTTATCTGAATTTTTTTTTCAATACATGCCCATGAGAATGGAGTCTTTAAAACTTGTTCCTTGTGACGTGGTTTTAAGTATAATTTTATGTTTTTAACTCGTCAAACTATTCATTTGTAAGGCTTGATTTATGTTATGATTGAATTCATGATTTAAATTACTAAAGAAACATAATTTATAAATTACGATTTATACTTTTTGTTTAGTATGAGTGAGAAATTATCAATTATAAATTCTCATACATACATATATTCATGTATGGATTTGTGTTGCAATTCACTCACAACACAAATCCAGCGCCGCCGTCGTTTTGGCCAAGCCAGGTCGTCGGTCATGTTATCACCGGCTCGTTAGGATTTGTTCTCTATCGCTAGTTTGCACTCCAGCCTCCAAGCCACTAATTCTGTGTAACCAAGTCCAATCAAGCCACTACACACTTCAGCACCGCCGCCACCCGCTCCATCACTTGGATTGTTTACATCATCGGACTGAAATAGTTATCGATTTGACCGGTTTAATCGGTTCAATTATCGGTCGAACTAATGTGACGTCATAATTATGCAATAATCATATATAATATTAATAATATTTAAAAAAATACAAAAATATATCAAAAAATAAAAAATAAAAACAAAAAAATAAAAAATAAAAATTTTATTAAACCAGTGGTCGGATCAGTCCAGTTTGACCGATCTGACCGATCAATTGACCGGTTTTGACCGGTTCTCACTGGTTTAATTCATAACTAGTTTTAAAGGGTGAACCGGGCCGGATAGCTGACCAGTCATCGATCGAATCGGTCGAACCGACCGGTCCAATCCGATTTTCAAAACAGTAGTTTACATGATTAAAGATACAATGAGGCCTACATTTGTAAATTTTGATTGTCCAATTGTGAATTTATATATTGATATTAATTATTTATTTTAGTTTATATGGAATCTGAATTATGAAAGGCATAAAATACCGTACAATTTAAACTGCATTTGAATTATTAATGACATTTTGAAACTTTGAAATTCATTCATAATGAAATTTATGTTATAAAAGCCTTAATTATTTAGATCTTTGAGAATGCCGTATAGATTAAAATGTTATTTACAAACTAATTGCTTGACATCATGTAATGAGCCTCATATATACAATATTTATAAATTCATCGAACTTCACCTATTATATTTAATTGTTTAATTTTGGGAAATAGTTATGGGTACATATACAATTTTGGTGATTTTGAGCTTTTATATACAATATGTTTAATCAGTTATGTTATGAATGTACGAAGGGAAAAAAAAATTAGATCAATGTGTTACATTTTTCTCTAAATCAATAAGAAAGAATTAAATATAAGTAATTTGCTTCACATATATCACAAGGTTCTAAAATAAGATAATGTTACTTCATTTATTAGGTGCAATAAGCTCTTTACATGTCAATAAACATTTCAATGAGAAGATTTACATTTATTAAAAATGGTAAATATTTTTAAGTAAATTTAATTTCGTATGCAATAATTTTTATTTTATGTGAATTTATTAATTTAATTTTTAACATATGTATTTATTTATTTTTTAGATATATAAAGAAAAGTTCAAATACAACTAATAATTTAGCCTCTTCAACGATTTTTGATGATCTAGGGTTAATGCCAGATTGGTTCTTAGAATGAAAACCTATACCATTTATTTATATTATAACAAACACTTGAAAGGTAGGGGAATTACCAGATTAAAGAATCATTTAACTGGGATTAAAAGTGACGTGGAGTTTTGTAAAAAGGTTGCTCATAATATGAAATAACAGATAAAAACTTTACTTAAAGAGTATTAAAGTGAGTTAAGTATAAGGCAGAGATTGAATTACAAATTTGCTACTGGAATTTCTTTTTACGATGCCTAACTTTTTTTGCTTTATAGACAACTCTTAGAGCTTAACCTCGTATTCACAGTGCTTTAAAATCTAAAGAAACATCTCACAATATAGATATGATAGTAGCCAGATGTTGGTATGATACAAGTGTATCAGTTAATGTTGCTTAGTCTTATTATCATCATCCTATATTAGATATTATTACCTCTTACAATCTAAGATATAAAGCCCCTTTAATTGATGACTACAAAGGTAATCTTCTGAGTAGCTTTGTTTGAGAAATAAGAAGTTATTTGGATGAAAGAAGAATGACTTGGGCAACTTATAGGTATTCGATTATGTATGATGATTGGACAAATAAGAAAACATGAGCCTCTTATTAATTTTTTGGTTTATTCTGCTAAATGGACGATGTTTTTGGAATTCATTAATGCATTTGGTCTTGTAAGAAATGTTGATACTTTATTTGAGATACTTGAAGTTGTGAATAAAGTTAGGCTTAAAAATATTGTACAATTCATTACTGATAATGATTTTACTTATAAAATAGTTAGAAAAAGCCTACAAAGCAGGTATAATTATTTTGATTGGACTTCATATGTTGTATATTGCATTTACCTATTGTTAGAAAATATAGAAGATGCTAGATAATTTATAATCGTGCATAAGTAAATTTATGTTGTCTTGCCACTAAAATATTTACAATGAATTTCTTTTCACTTTAGTGTTTTGTTCTAATAAAGAATAACCTAAGATAATTGTTTACAAATAATAAATGAGTTATATCTGAGTAAGTTAGGTCTAATCTTGAAATGGATGTTTTTAAAATTATATTTAAATATCATAAATTTTGGTCCCAATGTCAATTTATCATTTAAGCTTGTAAGTTTTTAGGGAGAGTTCTTCCTATGGCTAATAATAATAAGAAGACAATAGTAAGTTATTTTTATGATTCTACAGAGAGGGTGAAATAAGCAATCAAAGTTAATATAAAAAAAGTCTTTTCTTGTATACAATTTATCTTGTAGCCATCATTGCAAGACAAGAAAGACAAGTTTACTTTCTGTTGTTTGCTATTAGGACATTTTTTTAATCTTAATGTCAATTTTAGATAAGGTTTTATAAAGAAAGCTGAAGTTAAAAAGAACATGTTATTAATTATCACAATTATTGTTTTATATAAGATGATGCAAGATCTCCTTCACTCACAAATGAATTCGTACAAAGATATAAGTGGTGATTTTAAGCTGTTCATTGTAAATTTTCGAAGAGAGAGACTTAATATGTATATATTTCTCCACTTTTTTGGTGTGAGTGTAACTGAGTGTGAAAGGAATTAAAGAACATTTTAATTTATCCATTCCAAAAAAATAAATGGATTAGAATACAAAAGATTAAGCGATTTGGTCTCTGTCTAATACAACTTAAAGCTTCAAGAAAGGGGTGCTATTATCATTATTAAGTTGAATATCTTTTCTTGTTATTTCTTAATAATTTATTTTTATTTGTTTACTAAAACTCTTAATAGAACAAATAGTTCTACATATCAAATTTACCTCGACTATATTGATCTTTTAACGAATTGGATTTTTGAAGAACCAAATTGCATAGATGAGAGTAACTTGAAAGATAATCTTGGATGGAAAAACATTGACATGTCATTTGGTGCAATAAAATAGATCGCGAGTAATATCAAAACATAGCAATCCCCATACAAGATAACTTTGATGACCTCAAGTCAAATGATCACTTATACAATCATCACAATAAGAATTTCGTAGACGTACAAGTAATGTTCCAAATGGATTTCTCATATTGGGTTTGTTCAGTGAAATTGTTCTCTAGCAAGCACCCATACGTTTGTTTAAGTATCTCTATACTTTTAGCCTATGAGATTGACTACTTCCTTCATAAGGAAAAACAAAACGTGTGCTAGTCTTTTTATGTTCTATTAATGTCCAATCTTAATAAAACAATGACTAGGAACATTTTAGGAATAATATATAAATACAATATGAACCTCATAATTATAATTTCATTTACAATGTACAATTATCCTATGGACTTTATCATATACATCTAAACATGTACAGGATAAAGAATGCCTTTAAATAATTTGTCACTAAACTACAACCAAAGTGATTGGCTGTAGGGCATAAAACAACATTTCCATATTTGTAAAATTATTATATAAAAGAACATCAATGTATAAACTTATAATCTTATATAAGAATATACACACGATATGTTACTATAGTTATTACATAAATATAACGTATTTATGCACTTTATATGCTAGTATCCGCCTATAAATTTAAGGCAATAAGAAGTTGAACATTTTAAGTTCGAAAACAAGTTCATAAAATTCTTGAGATCCATGGGACTTGGTAAAACTATTTACAATTTAAGATTGTGATACAGTAGGAGATAGTTAAATAGTACCTTTAATAACAAGATATCACACACAAGTGATAATCAATTTCAATATGTTTAGTATGCTCATGGAAGATATTATGAGTAATTTTTATAGCAAAATAATTATCATAAAAGAGAGGAGTTGCAAAAGAAGAGAAAATGCTCATAGTATCTACAAAAGCTTGATACTCTACTTTTTTGCTAAATCAAGGAATATAACTATTAGTTTCATACTTCACAATGAAATAAGCAATGTGCTAAGAAGAAATAATAACAAGTAGTAGAACATTGATCAGTTGAATCTCCAACCCGCTCAGCATTATAGTATGCTCATAACTCTAATGAAGATGAATGATAGAAGTGAAGATCATGAAAGAATATATCTATGATATAATGAAGGATTCAAAGAAAAGTAATGAATTGAGTGAGTGGTATGAAGTGTTAGACAAGAATTGATTCACAATATGAACAACGTGAGTATTATAAGGATGGGAGACAACATATAAGGTTGCCAACTAATTAGTGATAATGAGTACCATCATTAAAGAGAGTCCCATTAACAGGAAGGAGATGAACATTGGGTTCAAGGGGAGTGGTAGTAGTCTTGATGTCAGCGATGCTTGTTTGAGAGATAAGACTTGTGACATATTTACTTGTGACAAATAATGGGCAAATTGATTAGATTGGACTTCAAGATTAAAAAAAACTAACTCAAATTAGTCAAATCTTTCATCTCAACATGAGACGTATTTAAAATTTGAAGTACCATGGGTATTATTATTATCAATTATTATGTCATTAATACAATGGAGTAGGAGAGTATACGCTTAAGACGTTTTACAAATGAACTAGACATGATCATGATTGAAATTCAAGAAGACCAACAGTGGAGCTAAATTTTACAAACTAGACTTGAGGAGATTCGTTTCAATCCATATAAGGCATTATAAAGTTGACAAACCTTATTAGGTAGCATTCATCTAAGATAATGGTCAATGTTTACTAGCAACTACTATAAGACTACGGATTGAGGTTAAATAAGCTATAGGAGCAAATATTTCCTTAAGTCAATATTCTTTAGCAACTAGTCGAGCTTTGTATCGCTTAACTAATCCATCAACTTGAACCTTAATTTTTTAGACTCATTTGTTGCCAATAATATATTCAATTAAGAGTAAGTTGACCATATCCCAAATATTGATGCTAATAAGTGCCTATAATTCTTCTACCATTGTTTTTTCCATAAAAGGTGAGAACTTGCCTCATGATATGTATGGGGTTCATATAAGAAGATAATAGTAGAATAAAATATAGAAATATAAGATGCGTAGAAGGTTAAATTACTTGATTGGTATGACAAAGAGTAAGTTGAGGTATATGAGATTTTGCTAACTGAATAGATGGAGAAGGATCAACTGAAAGAGGCGATAGATCCACAGTTGGTGAAGATACGATGAGATTAGACATAATTTATTTCAAATTAAATGATAATCCTAAAAGAGGAACTTTCAGGAACAAGGATATAATGGAATAAAAAATTGATTAGAACGTGTACTAATAAAGAATTTTAAAAGGGATGAAAATATCTTATGTTTCCAAAAGGTCACATGCCAAGAGTTACAAAGTCTTTGTGATTAGAGATTCCAACACTTGTAACCTTTACGTTCAAAAGTGTTGTAACAAAAATAAAAAAACATATTTCACAATTCACACAATACTTGGTAACAAATTCTAATAAATAAGTAGTCCAGTCCCACACCCTAAGAAATAATATAATCATATTCATGATTCTAGTTTAATGTATTCATATTGTTGAATATAAATTAACAAACATTGCCAAAGACTTTAAGGTTTTGGTATCTAAGAGTACAATTTACAAGCATTTATAAGAAGAGATATGTTAAGATATATGGTATATATCTTATTATTTGGTTTTGATATTTTTTGATAATTGGACATCTAAGATAATGTTGATGAGTTTAAAATTCAAATTAAAGTGGGATAGAATAAAATCTACTATCTTAAAAAATTGGATAGAGTTAGAACTCTATCTAGAGAAAAACTCTTGTAGATCACGTCTATGTGGAGTGAAGAGTATTATTTATAATCTAGAGATTGTGCACTTGTGAAGATTCCTTGGTTAAGTGGAGACAAAAGTTGGATGGGTCCTTAGTGATTCACGAAACACATGTTGATGGATGTATATAAGCAGCCGTGAAATTCTCTATGAATTCCTTTTTGCTCGTAATTTCAGTTGGGTTTAATTTGTTAGGAATCTAGACCTTCCAAACTCACACTCAAGGATATTTAATAGACAAAAATATCATAAAATAACAACACAAGAGAATTTACATAGACTCTCCCAAACCGGAGAAAAACCATGGGCACCGAGAAGAAAATTCACTATGTGAAAAATTCTTATAATCACACAATTTTTCCTCTCACCCAATCCCCTAATACACCAACACACTCACAAAGAAATACCAAGACAAACTCTCCAACTCTCATCTCAAAAGAGGAATTTAACTAGAGTCTACTACAAATCTTTGACTTTGTTTGGTGCATTAAACAAGGAGGTAGCCACCTCCTTATATAGGTAAAAGACTTGTCTCAATTGTTGTCCCCAACCAATTTGGGACAACAAAGGAGCCAAACCCAACAATCTCCACCTTGGCAACTTTGATTGATCTCACAACCATGCTCCACTTCAATGAAGATCTCCTGAAAGTAACATAACTCTCACCGTAGAGAATTATCATGCTTTATAGCATCATGCTCCACCATAAAAGCATACCCACTCAGAATAAATCAATTCCAAGCCTTTTATTTCGGCACATGTCAAAAATAACCTTACTGAAAAATTATGGTGCAACTCCCATGTTTGGCTTTCCTGGAAGTTCATCAGCCATCGACATAAATTCCACCACACA
>JANITW010000005.1:11515963-11526261 GCA_027564335.1 Erythroxylum williamsii | reverse complement strand
AATAAATATTATATAAGAGATTAAATAAATTTATTTAATTAAAAATAATTTATCTTTAAGTTTTATCTAAAATATAAATATTATCAATAATAAAAATACAACTACATTAATATTAATAATTAAACATGTTTTTTATTTTTATTAAAAAAAAAAAACTGAAAAAAAAAAATCATACGATCCCTTAGTTTATAATTTAGAAAAAAATAAAATCATACGATCCCTTAGCTACTGTTAATATCATCTTTATCTTAAATGAATGCTAAATGAGCTGAGTTCTGACTCTTAATTTTCAAAGAGACGAAAGCGTGAAGTTCACGTGCCAATCTCCTTCATCCTCTTCCGACAATCTCATAATCCAAAAGTTGTTTATTCTGAATAATGATATGTTAATAATATCCTCAACTTTGTACTTTCATACTGGTGCTGGAATCTCATTGGTTTGTTAGGGAGGATACGTACACAACCACCCTATTTTATCTTATCCCGAAAAGAAAATATTTTCAATTAATTTTGGTGTCGAAATCGGAAATCGTCCAGCCTCGATATATTGACGCCTTTTCACGGACGAGTCCTCACGGACAGCCTGTATGTAAAATTTCGCGGTCTAATTTTCTCGGAAACCAAACAGGCGATTTTTAGAGAGCGAAAAATATTTTTTTAAAGATTCGTGAAAGCTATAATCCACCTGTTGTCTGTGGAGTTTCATTTTCGTATCTCCATTTCGGGAAACTCCTGCTCACACGGAGTTATATGTTTGCTTGATTAAGGAAAAAATTGTTCCTTTTCTGTTCTCCCGTTTTCTCGCTTTGTAGAGTCCTCGATTTTAGGGAGGATTCGGAATCGAATTCTACCGAGTTATATAATACAGCAGTTCTTTTGGCACTCTCATCTCTCTCTTCTTCCAATTTTCTGGCTCTCTTTGATTGATAAGTCGTAGTGAAATTGAGTGTTGAGTGTGAAGAAGAAGAAAGGATGACGATAGAATCGTTACCGGGAAGTTCAGGATACTTGGATTTGTTCCCAGAGAGAAGAATGTCATATTTCAGTAATCCCTATGTCGTTGGATTGACTGTGATCGCTGGTATCGGTGGTCTCTTATTCGGTTACGACACAGGTACTTACTTCTTTATTTATTTATTTCTTTTAATTTTAACACTTGTGCATTGTATAGTAGTAGCTGGATTGCTGTTCATTTTTTGTTTATGTTTTTCTTGTTATTATAACTATGCCTTTGGTTTCAGGATAATCTTTTACCGATTAATTTATTAATAATTTTTCGATTGGTGGACACGGGTTAATTGATCCGCATGAAATTTGCGCACGGTAATTTTGTTTCTTTCTGTGGTTGTATGCCAACGGTAGGATCGAGTGGGATGCGGGTAACTTGTTGTACCTCCTCTTTCCTGGTCCTTTTAAGTTATTTTGGTAAAATCTGATGCGTTATCTGTTGTTATCTTGGGCGTTATAATTGGAGTTGGAGCTAACTTATTATCCAGGAAAATAGAACCCGTATCATTTTTGCACCTATTGCTGGAAAGTATTTTCTTAGTTGTTTGCTGTGAGATTTGTCAACACCTGAGATCAATTTATTTTATCTGATTTTCTGTAATTTCATAGTTTCTTTCTCCTAGATGATTTTTGGTGTTCGCCCAGGAATAATATGGAATGATGATATTTATAGCGTCATAGCTGATTTTCAAGTGGTGATTGTAGGTGTGATCTCAGGGGCGCTTTTGTACATAAAAGATGACTTTGAGGCAGTCAACCAGAGTAGCTTCCTACAGGTAACAAGTTTCTTGGATTTCAACTCTTTTCTTTATTTCTATTTCTTTGACTTAATCAATAGAACGTTGTAGTACTTACTGTCAACAGTTTCCTTGTTATTGATTTGTTTCTTTCTTCTTCTTCTGCGATCGTACTGCAGGAAACTATTGTTAGCATGGCCTTGGTTGGCGCAATGATAGGGGCTGCATCCGGAGGTTGGATTAATGATGCATATGGCCGTAAAAAAGCTACACTTCTTGCCGATGTTATCTTTGCAGCTGGATCAGTTGTCATGGCAGCTGCACCGGATCCATATGTTCTTATACTAGGACGGCTTCTGGTTGGCCTTGGTGTTGGTACAGCATCTGTTACTGCTCCTGTATACATTGCAGAAGCATCCCCATCAGAAGTGAGGGGAGGGTTGGTGAGCACAAATGTTCTCATGATAACCGGTGGACAGTTTCTCTCCTATCTTGTTAACCTTGCTTTTACAGAGGTAAACTTAATTGCTGCCTTTATGTTACTCTCTTTTACATTTCAATGTCGCCTGTCCCATGACCCTTGAAACTTTCAACTTTAGGAATATTTGGCATGAGTCTGTGCAGAGGTTGTTTGTTCATTGAGTTAAACGCTCACGTATCTTTATGAAATGATGACTTAAGCATCAAGTATAAACATAAGAATGTTCCCCTTTAATTTAATTTTTGAAATAATACCGTTCACTTATGTTGAGTCAGTCCTAATTTGGAAAATTCCCGTTATGTTGAGATTCACAGTAAATAAACCTAATTCACTTAGGACACTGCATATATCACTTGAGAATTCTTTGACAATTTGTCCTGACAGTTAAAACAGAGACAAAGTGACAAATGGTGTACATATGATTGTCCAAATGGTGTACATATCATTGTCCAGCAACCTTAGCTTCACCGTCCAAATTAACTCCAGATTATCAAATATTTTAACATGGAGAAATTGAAAATTGGAAGTATCTTAGACAATTTTCAAGTGTATCTTAGAGAAGAGATCAGTTTGACTAAGTTGACTACTAATATGAAGTCTGTAATTCCGCATTCAATGTACTGAAACATTTTATTACATTCATTATATATTTTGGTTGCATGAAAGGCTTTGAGACAGCAAGATAATTCTTGATCTGAGAAACATCACTGGGGAGTCTTTTTTACTCCTTCCTGCCTACTGAATGACGTGATTCATTCCTATTGGGTGAAAATAGGTGACAGTAGAGATATAAGCTTTCCTTCCATATTTTTGAAAGCAGCGCATTTCAATACTTCATCCTTTATGACATAAATTTGTCTATTCTAGTGCTTTCGTATTACTCTTACATATTAGTTGACAATCTGAGAATGAAAATTATTTTGTAATGTGTTGGAGCTTATGCTATCCTTTTTGAGAAAAGAACATAAAAAGTAACAGCAGCCAACATTAGAATTCCTTTATGCTGAAAGCTCATTGCGGAGTTTCGGGATTTGTATAATGCAGACTGTAGAGAATTAATTAATTTGAATGTATGACTTCCTTTACTTGTATCCAATTTCTGCTTGTTTAAAGCCGTACTTAAAAGTTATTTAACTTCGACATTGTCGCTTTCTGAGAATCTTTTCTACTATAAATTTACCCTTTCATTATGGTGAAAGTATGATGTGATCTCAGGTCCATGGTATGAGCCAAGTGACTTATATAGATAGATGCCTCATAAATGGGTAACAATGTTTATACTAAAAATTCACTAGATGGTCCTTTTCATTAGATTATTACTTCTGCTGCTCTCTATATGTATTTCTCTGCATCTTACGGTTTAATTTTTTAAGTTTTAAGTGGCGCAGCTCCTTTTGGTCCAGTTTTGCCAGCCCTTTTGTTTCTACACCATGATGGAAGTTATTCCATCGTATAAAGCTCACCCACTATCAGTGTTTTTGGAACGGTAGTGATACCTTGTTATTCTGATTCTTTTGAAAATGCAGGGGCTTTGTGAAACATGTTTAAGAAACATAATTTCCAGATTGATCACAAAATTTTCAAGTTGGATAAATTAAATGTGTACCTACATTGTAGGTTTGCAATTGATGAATTTCATTCATTATAGGTTTGTAATTAATGAATTTCCGTCATTATAGGTTTGCATTTGATGAATTTCATATCATAATTTATTTACCATTTCTTCATCTAAATATATAGTCAGCTGAAATTCTTCTGGTTTTAGGGTATGTGGTCATATGGTCAGATTTAAGAGGGTTTTAGAATTTTCTTGCATTGCTTTTGACGTCTCAATTGTTTCATCAGGTCCCAGGAACGTGGCGGTGGATGCTTGGAGCTGCTGGTGTGCCAGCTGTAATTCAGTTTTGCCTTATGCTTTTTATGCCAGAGTCTCCCCGATGGCTTTTTATGAAGGTAGGCGGCATATAATTCTTTATCTATGTTTCAATTTTTGAAGAGCTATTTTAATAATATGATTTATCATGATGCAGATTGTAAGTTGACTTAATGACATATGGACAATGTTTCAATGTGCAGAGTGATAAAGCTAAAGCCATATCGATACTTGCTAAAATATATGACATTGATCGATTGGAGGACGAAATTCAACACCTCTCTGCTGCTTCAGAGGATGAGCGTCTGAAAAAGGGTCATGTCAGATACTTGGATGTATTCAAATCAAAAGAAATCAGACTTGCATTTCTTGCTGGGGCTGGACTTCAGGTATCGCTGGTCAAACACCTGAATTGTATAAGTTATTTCATGCTCTTAATGTGTCCTTGTTACATCAGGAGTTTTTATTCTATGCAACCAATAGTAATTCAGAGGTGAATTTGATTAGCCAAAGGACCAAGAAATGTATATGAAGATTTCATTTGATAGAATATAAAAAACAATATATGAATGTTATGTTCAGATTAAAAAACAAGTTACTTGCTCTCAGAAAAAGGAAATTTTCTCAAGCATACTGTTTAAGTTTGCATAATGTCTGTCAACTTCATTCTTTCAAATGTGAGAGACACTGTTGGTTTGGGTCGTGCACTTGATAACTTTTTAAATAAAAGTTTTAGCACACAAAAGAATGAATGGAAAGTAATAACCAAGTATTCTATATGATGCAGGCTTTTCAACAATTCACTGGTATCAATACAGTCATGTACTATAGCCCAACTATTGTCCAGATGGCTGGTTTTAATTCTAATCAGTTGGCGCTTCTCTTGTCCCTTATTGTTGCTGCCATGAATGCAATTGGAACGGTAGTTGGAATTTATCTTATTGACCATTTTGGCAGAAAGAAGTTGGCGCTCTCAAGTTTAGCTGGTGTGATTGCATCGCTGCTTGTTCTTGCCGGGGCATTTTTTGCTCATTCATCTGGTTCTGCTACGAGTGTGTATGGGTGGATTGCTGTTGTAGGGTTAGTACTTTATATTTCCTTCTTCGCACCAGGAATGGGACCCGTGCCATGGACTGTTAACTCAGAAATATATCCCGAGGAATATCGAGGGCTATGTGGGGGTATGTCGGCAACTGTAAATTGGATATCTAATTTGATAGTGGCCCAGACCTTCCTGTCAATAGCTGATGCCATAGGGACGGGAGGCACTTTCTTGATTCTTGCCTGTGTGGGAGTAGCTGCAGTGATTTTTGTTATTTTGTTTGTGCCCGAGACCAAAGGACTTACTTTTGTGGAAGTTGAGCAGATTTGGAAGGAAAGAGCTTGGGGCAGTGGCCATAACACAGAAAGCCTCCTTGAACAGGGAAGTGGGTCTCACTAAGTGTTTGTTTGAGACTTTCGATTTGGCAAGCATTATGTACAGAGTCTGGAAAATGTAAATTATAGCTCTTAAAATGAAATTTTAGAGACGTCTGGTGTGCTACGAGCATTCATTCTCTTTTTAAATTGGTGGGGGATGAACATAGATGCTCAAATCAAGAATGTCTGGTTATAATATTAGACGGGTCATTCTGTTGTTTTGAACGGAAGACCTGTTCCTTCATGGCCCTAGTAACCTCTGTTTTAAATTTGATGTTGGTTTTGTGCACAACACTTTCGTCAAAAGCATCTGGAAAGAAAGAGAGCCATGTAGCTATTGTCAGATTATGTTGTTATGTATGTTTTATTACCATCTATAGACTGATCTGTGAACTCTATTGATCTTAATAAGAAAGATTTAACTTCTCCCTTCACAACTTTATTTATGCACAGACAATCAAGTTCTAATCTCGAAAGAGATAAGGTATCCAAGGACACAATCAACATGGAACCACCAATGAAGTAAGGTTTCATTCCTATTTAACTTCTATTCTACCCCCATCTTGTTCATGTGTTACTGTCTATCTCGTGTGGTGATTCCATAAGAAATAAAAAGAAAATTGTCATTAAATAAGGCTCATTGGCATAAAGAAAATTACAAATTAAATTGCTATTATTCTAAAAACATAAATGGAGACATAGGCTTGTAAGCAATTTAACAAAGTTGAATTTTTTTTTGAGAAAACTCATTTACAAAAAAGGTAAATAGTCATTATAAAAATAACAATTGCCACCAAAAACATCTATAAAACAATTAATATATGTCAATGCATTGTTTGTCAAAAGAATAATATGGAATTTATATTTAAAATTATCTTAAAATAAATAGACAATGCACACTAACAATTGAATTATAATAATTTAATAAAATGAAAATAAGATAAATTAAGTGCATAACTAAAAACAACTATGGATTGCAATGGGTCGGCTGCTAATTTTTTTAAATTAAAAGTGTACAACTTCTTTTTTTAATTAGGTTCGAACCTAGTGCCCGAGACTTAACTCTTCTATGACGTTTTACTTAGAATAGTTGAGTCTTAGGTTGGCCTAGGCCTAGGCCTGAGCCATTGAAAACATCTAAATCTGGGTCATGGGCCATCTTATTGTCATTCCTAAAAACAACTTACATTTAATATTTCACATGAGAAATCTAATCCTTTCTTCATAGTTGTGTTGTTAAAAACTATCCCTATGAACTTTGTCTTCAGAAGTCTTGAGAACTTTTATGGGTGGCCTTAAAATTTAGAAAATACAATACTCCATGAAAAATGATGTAGTTTCTATTGATCAGTCTCCTTATATTTCTAGCGTGTCTCGAATGAATTATTAAACATGTTTATTTCGGTTGTATTTATCAATGATAGTTTGTGCAATAAAGGTCACACATTATTCTTACTTTTTTTTGGAAATTAGAAAATTTATATTGACAAGTTATCGGAGAGGGTCATTACTCTCTTCAGTCTTTTACAACAATAATAAAAGGACAACACTTCAATTAGCACTATACTAGAACGATGACATAACAATAGAAAACACATTTGTTGCACCAGAACATAGTCGTTTGTAAATAGAGGTAAAGATCTTTCCCAACGGCACGTTAATGTTCACCAGAACATAGTCGTTTGTAAATAGAGGTAAAGATCTTTCCCATCGGCACGTTAATGTTCTTATATTTCCAAATTTGGGCTATGCAAACAGAGACAATCTCGTTTCTCAGCTCCCTTCCATCTAATCTGAGGTAATAAAGCTGATCTTTATGTATTGTCCCCATTTTAATCCTTCTGTAGCCATAGATAGTAAAGTCTCCCAAATTATGTATATATCGCCGCAGAGCACAGCGGTGAGAGAAATGGAAATTTGTGGAGATTTGTTGGTTTCAAAGCTAACAGAGGACTCGATCGACTAGGTAATTGTTTACATCTTCTTTGTTGTTATTTCAGTTTTGTACATTCTTTGATCGTTCTGCCTCTTTCTTTGTGTCGATCGTCAGTGTTCGCATTCTGCCTCCCTCCATTCCTATCGTTTTGCCTCCAAGGCTGTTGCCAGTTATCGGACTGACTGGTCTTATGCTCATTATCTCGATCGACATTTTATCCGTACTTCAAAAATCGACCCAGCCTTCTCCTTTGGATAAGGAATTCGATTTCTTTTTTCAAGTGCCAGCAATCTTCCGTGTCATGATCGATGTCTTTGTGGAAACGACAATATAAATCAGGGTCCCTCCTCCCGAGGGGGGTCTTCAACTTATTGGTTCTTGGAGGGATTCTCCATCTGCTCTCATGGCCGCCAATACTTCCGCGTATTGCCTGTTGAGCGGGGTGAACTCTCGTCGATGTCCCTGTCCATCTGTTGGCTTTCTCCAGCTCAACTAATCCTTCTGTCACTTGTGGGAATCATCCGCTCTGCCGCTCGGCCCACGGTCGTCTGCTCTACGTTTTGTGTTTTTCAACACTTCTTCGAGCTGTATGTATTTGTCGACACGATTTCTTATCCCTTGAATAGATCTGGGTTGATCGAGGGCCAATGACTTTTTGAACTCCTCATCCATCGTGTTGCTCATGAGTGCAGCCAACATGGATGAGTAGGTGAGGTCAGGGACTTCGACAGCTTCGTTGTTGAACCGAGTGATGAACTCCCGTAAACTTTCATTCCTTCCTTGTGTCAACTACATCACTTCCAAGGCAGTCTTCTGCGGCCGTTTACTTGTGGCGAACTGGTTGAGAAATAGCGATTTAAAGTCTTCAAAACAAGTGATGCAGCTCGGAAGTAAACTGTTGAACCATCGCCGAGCTCCTTCTTGAAAGGCGGTGCAAAATGCCTTACATTGAATGGCGTCGGGGATGCAGTGTAGGTTCATTATTGACTGGAAGTGCTGCAAATAGTCTAGGGGATTGGTCTTTCCAGTGTATTTTTTAGGTGTCGGTATTTTGGTGTCGACTGCTGGGAGGCTATCCAAGATCGCTGGGGTGAAGGGAGAGCTATATTGTGCTGATGGACGATCTGGGTGGAAGTTCATGGCCGCATTGATCCGATCGTCTAGGATTTTTTCTAGGACTTCAGCAGAATGGCGATCGGTCATCATACCAATCTGCTGTGCGAGCGGCTGCTGTTGTTCCGTCTGACACTGTAAGATTTGACGAATCAACAGATCAGCCGCTTCCTCGATCTATCTTCGGGTGAGGGAGGCATGCTGTGGTGCATGAGGATTTAAGTCTAGGGGGTGCTGAAGATTTTGATGCGTGCTGGTCTCAACATTGTCTTCCAGGGCTACACTCTGTTCTTCTTGATTTGGGTTTTGAGGTTGTGGTTGATAATTCGGGTTCGAGGATTGTGTGCGGGAATCATGGTGTGTCGTCGGGAGAGTGGCAAGTAACGGCAAACCCATCCGCTGTAGTGCAAGTGCCACAACGGCAGCTATATCAGGGTTGGCTGCTGCCACCTGACTAATTTGAGTATTTCTCAACGTGGTGCCCTGATGCCGGGCCCCACGGTGGGCGCCAACTGGTTCTGCCTGATTTAGGTGAGGCTGAACGTTGCTGTTTAGATCCATGAGATTGTCGTCTAGAGTGAGAGAGTACCTGCAAAACAGAATAAGGCACGTCGAGGGTTGATAACTAGTAGGCCCCTCCGACGTTCAAGTCAGTCTTTTAGGTGAGGGTTTGATAGCTATGAACAGAGAAGCTAGGGTTCTGATCTCGTACCTGTATCATGGCAAAGTTATACCTTATATATAGAATAAATGCTAGGTTTAGGTCTTTACGTATGCATGGGAGACTTCCACCTATGAATGGGTCGTGGATGCGTGGACTGAGACCTGGGCCTAGCATAGTCGATAAAAATGAGGTCAATCCTTGCGGAGTAGACCGATCGATCCATGAGTCGTTTTACGTAGATTTGAGCCTAGCACGACCGACCCAATCAATGTCCAATTAAACTTTGAACTCTTTATTTTAAATGTTCTTTTACTATTAAAAATATTTGTTATTTTTAAAATATTATTATTTTTAATATAATAAAGTAAACATTTCTAAATTAATTTGATAAATTGGATTAGTTATATAAACATAAGACAGTTATAAAGCAAGTGGGCAATTAAAGAGAAATTTATTGGTTCCTTTCCTTTTTAGATCCTTGAAAATAAATACTTTTAGAAAATCTGCTTATATGCAAGGTTTTCAAAACCGGACCGGACCGGCCGGTCCGACCGGAATTTGTCTGAACCGGCCATATGTCCGGTTCGGTTCTAATTAATAACCCTTGTATATGAAAACCGGCCGGTTTATTATAGAATCGGCCGGTTTTCTAAAAAACCGGTTATTTGATAACCGGGTTTAAAAGCTTCACCCTCTCTTTGAACTTCTCTTCGATGTTACAGAGGAAGAGTTCGAAGTCGCAATCTCGTTGCGTGATTTCCATTTGAGCTTTCTCCCAGAGCCAGAAGAATTCTTGATCTAAACCAACCTCTAACCGAAACTCTCTAAGATAACCAGAGTTACTATCATCAGATGATGGTGGCGGCTCACAACAGACAGATAAGGATGCAGATCTGGAGGAAGAAGAAGGCCAATAAATCGAACTCTTTTTGCAGATGATTATGGAAATAAGCAAGGGCTCCAATTTGTATAGAGCTCCAATTTGTATAGAGTTCGTTTTATTCAAGTTTCTGTTATGAGATAAGGATAAGAATAAGGCAGTGATAGTTTTATACTTTTATTCAAGT
>JANITW010000005.1:11441115-11457618 GCA_027564335.1 Erythroxylum williamsii | reverse complement strand
CCCGGTGGTAAGATGTGCCCGTTATTGGTTTCCTGAAAAACAACATCGATCAATTCATCAGAATGCAAACCAAATGCATTGTGTTACAAATAATCAGAAAACCAAGAGATTAAGCAGTCTTAAACCCAGAATAATCCCTCCACTTCAATCGACTCAATAAAGAACAATTTAGCCAACATTAATCGCAACCAAAATCATTGAACTACTTACCTCAACCAACACTCCGCCTGTAGATGACAGAAGGAAATCAACTCGTGAAGCAACCTCCAACAATTCCAAGGGCGATGGCTCGAGGGAGAGCGAAGGTGGATCGAGGGTGCGGGCAGGTGGCACGACGGAGAGCTAAACATGGGAGAGAGATACGATGAAGCTAGCTTTTTTTTCATTTACCATTAGTTACACGACGTCGTCAAAGAGAACTTGGAGGGCGGGATTTGAAAATCAAAACAACAACGTCGTGTTGTACTGGAGGGCCAAACGGGCCAGAGAATGATTTTTAGCTACCCTTTCCCGACGTCTAACTCTCCCCAACGTTGGGATAAGTTTTTTGTGACGTCTAACTAACCAAACGACGTTAAACACTTAGTTTTTCCACTAAGTCTGCATACAACGTCGTTGAATCTTGACTCCTTTCGTGACGTTTGGAAACACGTCACGAATTCCTCCTACATTTCGTGACGTCTATTGGGAAGACGACGCGAAATGCATGTTTTTGTTGTAGTGATACTGTCTCGGATTGTATTGGTTTTTAGGTTTCCAACGCGATACGTGGATGTTATCGGATGTCGGATCTGCTTTCGCTTGTCTCTGTATTTGATTTGCTTTCAATTTGTGTTTGTTTTGTTTCGATTCATTCCCTTTCAGATTTTATTCGTTCATTCGCATTGGTTTTCGCCCAATTTTTGGGTTCCCGTTTTCAATTTGATTTCATTTCCGCACTTCGTTTCCGTATTCGTTTCCGCTATTTCCGGTTGGGATCCGGTTTCCGAATCAGGTCCCAACAATAATCGATGATGGACACCAAAATTATAAAGAAAATTTTTGATGGGTATATCCTCTTCCCAATCATTTTGCAACGATTTGATTTTGTGCTCAAATTGAGTTTTACTCACTGGCATTGAAATGTATGAAGATTTTATACACTTCATCATTGGTAAGCATAAGAAAAATCCAAATATATTTGGTGCAATCATCAACAAAATGAACAAATTACCAAAATCCATCAATAGAAGTGACAGAAGGACCCTATATATCATTATAAACAAGTTCAAAAGGAATAGAAGAAGGTTGGTGTGAAGAGGACAAATATAACCTATGATTTTTTTCCTAATTGACATAAACCACAAACAAAGACATTTTTATTGTAAATATAAGGAAAACTAGATTTAGACATTATCTTTTTAACAATCTTGTCATTGGGATGACCCAATCTATTTTGTCAGCTAGACAGGGTTGTTTGTTCACCAACAAAAGCAAAAGAAATGACACTGTAAGAAAATGATTTTGGAAAGGTAGCAGCAGCATTTGAGAGTCTAAAAGCTGCTAAAAGTTTATATAATTCCCGATCAAGCTTCCCCTATAACACGAACTTTCCCTGCATATCCTTAATTAACAACACAAACATTAGGGTAACATTACATTGAAACTTTACTGTGATGAGTGAATTATGAGATAATAAAATTTTGGTTATGGAGGGAACTTGAAGAATATTATGTAAAACAAAATTTCAATATTGTGGAGTGAATAGGGTATCTGTGCCAACATTATAAATCGCTAGAAGTTAACCATTTCCTTATTTTCAATGGAAGCTTCTCCGTTGTAAGTGGAGATTCTGTAGAAGTGTTTCAAAGCCTTACGTTTTAACTCATGACTTAAAATCAACTTTGACAATTCCACGGTCTGGTTTTTACCTAACATCACTGGATTCCATACCACTTTTTCTTATGCAGATTGCGAAAATTTTCAAGGGTGATTTTATGAAAATGTCTCTTGACGTTATGTGCATGCTAACCTTTGTTTTTCTTTCTAAGCATAGGATTGGTACAAATATTACTTGCCTCCTTGTCGTCATAAATGTGAAAAGTTGTTTCAGAGTGTACTAACAAACCCTTTGTAACGTCTCATTCTTCTAGATGGATTTTTCATTACTTGAACTCACAAATTGTCCTTTGGAAGAGCTTATATCACAAGAATGGATTCTTCTTCAAATACGTTGGGTACTAGCAAGTCATTTTGACCCATTTGAAGAATTTAGTTTAAAACTTAAAGTTTGACCCAAATTAGTCCATTCAATATGCAGTATTATTAATATGCAACTTGTTTTGAGCTCAGCTCAGACCTAATATGATAAGACTTAAGAGAGAGGACCGTGTAAAAGACTTGCATTTTCAAAATATTATTAATTAATTTGAACCAACTTTGACCTTAAACACTGAAACTTCGGCGTTAATATCTTTTCGCCTCAGATTGCGTTTTCAAAAAGCAAGATTAGAGCGACCAACCAACTTTTAGTGCAAACAAGAATGGTCGATGTGTTTTGTCTTATGCATCTAAACAAAAAATCAACCATTCGACCGACTTGAACTTTTGTTTCGGCGCAGAATCTACAAAAAATAATAATAAAGAAAACTGTTTTTAAGTAACTAAAATAAATAAAAATTCTCATAATTCATAATCGACGCTGAATTATTGGGACAAGATTGTCTGTCCAATATTATTTTGTCTTATTCTGTCTCATAAAATCTTAACCATTCATTTTACAAGACTCACGCAAAACTTATACAGAATCCACGTAAATAAATAGATCACTATCCTCCCATTTATTTCTTACTGTGCTCTCACGCATAGATAAGCACAGAGAAGAGAAAAATATTCACGACAATGCCACTTTGTTTCTTTATGGTATAATATAAATATGATAATTATCTGTTTAGTACAAAATTATTTTAAGACAAAGAAAAAGAAAGGAAAAAAAAAGAAGAAAACATCAGATTTGAAGCTCCGTTCCCTCCGATTCTTGAGTGTCACTTTCTAGGCAACTTCGCCGGAAAGTTCCCGATCAGGTCGGTACAAAGCTTCCTTGTCAAATCTAATCCATTCATAAGCTTTTACAATAAAGAAATAGAAAATATTTAAAATTTAAAATAAGCTCTCACTCTTTGGTTCATACTGACATGAAAGCAAGTTCCTTTCTTTCTCGCTTATTTTAATTTCAAATATTTGGTTTTTCGTTTTTTAAGCAGACAAACAAGGCGCTTCCCTTCTCTGTCTCGTTTAAATCTCTGGATTCTTGTCGTTTGTCCTCCGTCTTCTGCTTAACCAAAACTTTCCTTCTGCATACTTGCTTAGACAAGACTTTTTGTTTTTCAAGTCCAATAAGACTTTGGTTCCAAAATGGTATTTGAACGAATTGTTTTGTGTTTCATGGCTTTTTAGGAAGAGGGTTTTTGAATGAGTCATTTATTTATGTTGTTATAGCTATAGAGGAGCTAGCCTTAACTATGGAGGGGCACTTTGTTTGTAGATGTCAACTAAGGAGGTGGAAGAGTTTTATCGAAATCTTTCGAGGAAAGAGCTTCAAAGTCTGTGCAAGAGATGTGGTTTGCCAGCTAACAGGTCACATTCGGAGATGGTTGAATCATTGCTGTCTTATGTTCGGGTAACGTATTTTACTTCTCCATATTTATGTGGTCGACCAATGGTTATAGACCCTATCCTGCTTTTGAAAATTTATGTTGCTTAGTATGCCAGATTTTTCTTGGGGTTTTGCTGTTTTATGCTGGACTTCGAAGAATTCTTATTGGAATTGCTGATTGGCGCTTGAGCTCTTCTATCTTAAATGTTATTGGCCATAGTTTCCCTAGTAGAAAGAAAACTATGACAGTAAAAAGATAGCTTCATGTCTTTATATGGTAATACTTTTAGGTTAAATTATAGTAAATGGATGACAATTGAGACAAGGGATTGCATTACAACAATGTAATTACAATTTAAATCGTCTGTATTGAACACTTTCCTGAAATGTTCAAGGTAGTTTGCACTTTTTGGATAGATTTTTCCTAAAGTACTAAACCTTTTCCATCTATTGGTTTTCTTTTCTTCTGTGATATAATTAGTGCAAACTCATTGTCACAAGAAGGAATTTCTGTGTAAATATAGGGAAGTTTTGGTGTCTCATTTTGTAAGTCTGAGGATACTTCTGGTTCACGCTTCATTTCTCGACAAGGTGGGAGTGGCATGAGGCATAAGAAACCCACAATTGCCTTGGACAATAAGAAAGAAAACTTGTGCAAATTTGCCTGTAGAACCATTACCGTACCTTCCTCTTCTAAAGAGAACTCCTCCTATATGACAAAGGTTCCTGCTTTTCAGTTCTTTGTCAGTTCAGAAGAGGGAATCAATCTTTGTGTTGATTTAGATGCAAACCCAGCAGAGTGGATTAACAAATATAAGAATCAGGTATATACTTGTGACAACATGATCAATCCCAAGTCTAGAAGTCTCCCTGAAGAGCTTGGGTGCATTGGAGAGAGTAATAATCAGACAAAAGCCTCATTTTCTTGGAGCATGGATCCAGAAAAAACAAAAAATGTCCAGGTGGAAGCTGAACGTCCTAGTTTGGTTGTGGAAGGGAATAGTCCTGTAAGGACTGGTCAGACAAATGGAAATACTAAAGTATCAATGCCTTCGCCAATACTGTCATGCAGGGTTGCAGTAGGTGTGTCAGAGTGCTTAGACAAAGAGCAAGGAATTATCTCATTGAAACCGAGTCCTAATCTGCCTAGCCCAGCATTTTCTAATACTTATTCTGTATCCTGTAAAAAAGATGGCTATGACGCTGCCCCCCACTCTGACGTTATCAATGCCCCAGTTCAGAAGATAGCCTGTGATTTTGCAAACTCTGTCACTGCTGATTCAATTCATCTCGTAGCATTTGGGCATCGGCCGTCAAAGCCTGAAGGTGAAATTTATGAAAGGTCAATCCTGCAAAATGGTTATGATTTTGAGGTCCCTAGTTTGGCATTTCCTGGATGTTTGGGAAATCTTTCAATTGAGAAGAAATTATCTGAAACTGGAAACTATCGCAAAGACGCATCGTATTCACTGGATAAGAGTTGCAAAATATTGAATCTGGTTGATGCAAAGGACAATGCATGTATTGAGCCAGAAGCATTTACCAACATAAGTAGGAATGATGCTTCAAGGAATCATCTGCCTACATTTTTGGAGGAGCAGGTAGTTTCTCTTTTTCCCTCTTGTTTTAAAAATGTTTCCAGATGTTAAGAAAAGTAAACATATTGGTTAATTTGGGTAGACGAGTTCCCAATTTTTCACTAAGACTGCATGACATGGCCAGAACCAACCTTCCGTAAATTATGATCAGAAACTTCTTTTTCATAGTATCAATGTACTATTTATGTGGCCTTTTGTACCCTGTAGTCAAAGACAGACAATAACTCGGTACAATTTACATGCTTAAGAAATTAATAAGATGAACTTGTCTACCTCCTTTGCATCTAAACCAAGTCTAGGACTTCTCTTATTCATCCCAAAAACAAAGTTCTTAGGCAAGATTTGGTTATTTTGAAGAGGATGGCCATCAAATGGGTGTTATATTACTGCTCATGTTTATAATAGCAATGCGAGGACCCTAGGTGATCTCATAAACATCTTTTTTTTTCCCCTCTACTTAAACTCCTAGAATCTGATTGTAATTCTACTGAAGTAAAACTTTATTCTAAGGCAACTATTGACTGATAACTCTGAGTTTTGTTTATGCTGATTCTTATGCAGGAATGGAGCAATCTCGTTAGCGGAAGGGAGAGTTCAGTGTAATTTCTCTTCCTAACAATAAAGGGGTTAAAAATTCATATGCACCCTCTTTGGTTAAAATCTATTTATAAATCATATTATAAAATTTTAATGTGCTACTAGGCTCTCTCTTGTAGTCTCCAAAGTCCAAACTCTGAATAATAAAGCACTGGTGGTAGATTTATATTTTTCTTTTGGTCTCATTGTTTCTGTTCTCAAGAAAAGAATTGTAATGTGGAATATCTCTCTTCAAAATTAATTTTTCAGAACCAGAAAAGAAAATTCTTTTGTGGGGGAAGAATTGGGAAAACTGTATTTATATCCCAAACAATGTCATTCTAGAGTTTTTGTTATCCATGTTAACAAACAATATGTGAAAGAGAGGCAATCTGGCTTCAACACCACTATAGCCATGTTAAAATCGTATGGGATGTTGGTAAAGTAGTGCTTAATCTCCAGAGATATCTTTACCTACTTAATTCTTTATTTGCTGTTTGTACTTGATGCTGCTTTGAATTATGTTGAATATACCATTTCAGATGCTCGGAAGTAGACTACTCAGGTGGGAAGACTTCTTTACTGTCTGACTCCTTGGAATCAAATGTCGAATTTCATAAAAAGAGACTCCATGTGGACATTGAGGGTGAAAATGGCTCTAGTGAATGTGATGCAAAAATTTCAAGACGCATGGAGCAATCAGCTGGAGTTCTTCCAAGAAGATCTATGAGGCTAGTCTCTAAGGTTCTCCTTTTATGTTCTTGCATTATTAATCAATCATTGGCAGTAATCTTTCACAAGATACGAATTATACGTATTTTATATGACATCTCTAACCCGTTTTTGGTATAACTTGGAATTAGGAAATGTATTTAAAGAGATAAAGAAGTACCAACCCTGCCCGTGTTAATGATATATTCCACTTCCTTTTCTGCCTGCCAGTGATACATGAAGAATTTGCTGGCTGCACCCGAAATTTTCGTTTGGATGAATTTGTTTCCATCATTTCCAGATTCAGGGTACTTTTGCTAGTAAGCGTCTTTTTCACTGTCTGCTCTTGCAAAATCATTGGCTCTGAATAAATTAATTCTTGTTCTTTAATGCAACATCTACGTGTTTATAGCCCTCTGGGTTGTTAAGAGAGACCATATTCTATTAGAAAGTGGGAATTCCAGTTGTCAATTCCACCAAATAAGAGAGTTGGTGGAATGAGAAGTTCACGTATTGATTTATGGACGAATAAGACTCCTTAGTATTTGACTTGCATGTTAAATGTACACAAAATTGCCGATTGACTATTTATGGAAAGATATAACATTGAATTTTTCAGAAGAGTCCAACGCCACTTCTTTCAAGGGAATTGTCTTACGATATTGTCTTCACTGTATCTTTGATAGAAGAGGCACAAAAGTTCTGACTCCTTTATATAGCAAAAAGTTGAACTATTTATTCAAGTTGAATTCTTTCCTCTTTGTAGGTTCAACAAGCAACAGTTACATACTCGCACAATAAGAGTTTGAAAGTTTCTTTCAAGGCATTCAATCAGTGTCATTGTTCATTTTGTTGAACAGCAGTCTGAAATTCGACCAAAATGTGGACTATACTGTAAATAAAAAGAGGTAATTTGTAGATGTTGTCAACTATTTGTTTCGAATAGTTTGAAACAAACCGGATTTTTGTAATCTTGCTATTCATTGGATATTGTAACTTCCAATTCTTTTATGAATCTTTAAACACAGAGCTTTCTTTATCTGACTTCACCTCAAATAGCATTTGCCTATCTGAACCTACTATAGTAGGACCAGTGGTCTTGTTGAGATTCCAAATGTGAAACTCATGGTGAAATGCTCTGTTTTAAGATTAAGCTCTCAAGTTATTCTGCTTAGCTAAACTTCTTGATCGAGGTTAACATTTGCTTGGTCCCCAGCTCTGCTGAGAACTTGACTAGAATCATTCCTTTCTTCTTGATTCATTTCCAATCCTTGGCAACTTTTGCAATCTCCCAAGGTAGTTTGTGTGGTATGCTTCTACTTGTCTCAACACTCCCTTATTCCACTCCCGTTTGGTTGTGTCACTTGTGTATCTAAGAACTGGAAACTCATTCAGTTGACTGCTACATCTGCCAAAGAATTGGACCTGGCCAATCATTCAACGAGGTTGATTATGCTGATTCTTGGTAAGGCCGTAGAGGGAGAGTGGTTCACTTTTCAGAATCATGTTAAAGAGGTGCTGATTCTTGGTAAGGCACTACAGGGAGGGTGGTTCATTTTTCATCAGTTCTTGTTAAAAGGTGTTAAGTTCGCTTTGTGTTAGAAGCTTATTACCAATTATTTTGGTCGAGCTGGTCGCTGGTTGATCAAGTAACCACTATGGTAATTAGAATTTAATTTGATGGTCGCCACTAGGCTTTTTACATTAATGGTCAATATATTATCAACCATGAAAAACCTAGTCTTGGGGTGTCGTTCACTGGCAGTTTCTGCAACAAGATGGTGACGCCACGCCATGTCCTTGTACATCCTTGTCTTGATATAAGCACACAACCTAATATAGTCGGCATTAATGAGGCGTTAACGCGTCTCAATTAAGCAGGGTTTGTACAACTCTGTGTATGGACCCTAGAAGTTAAGGCAGCGTAACCTGCCTTTAACTTTCTCTTGAAGAGATAGTAATTAGTAGAGAGATGATACTTAGCAGAAAGGCAAACCGTGTTCTCCTCTGGCTCTAACTTACCACCTGTTTGATGAAAGCATATTTGCTCAAAGTTTCATAATTCTGGGGAAAAACAATTTCAGAGGACAACATTTTATCATCAGATGATTTTGTGAAATAGAGCAAACATGTTTATCAAATAAAAGGAAAAGCAAAGGGTTGGTTGAGACAAGGTCCCCCCATTTTCTTGCCTTCGTGCTCTGTGATCATACACGTTTTCATGGAAGATTTTCAGGCTTGTGTTCCATATTATTTCTCCAAAACTTTTCCTCTTTGGCGGCATCTACTAATTCGGAGCTGAATTTGAAAGCCATATTTCGACTTAGACGTTTTCGAGATGCCCCTATTACATTCACATATATATATTTGACCAACGACACATTGAAAGCAAATGAATATGGCAATTTATATAAACCTTGATTAATCTACGTTTTTTGAAGTGAGGTAATGCGGTTAGGCTCGATGTATTTACTTAAGTACTGATTAATTAGCCATTAAACATACAAAACGTTCAATTAAATGAATGGATGGGTGGGATTTGTTTTAGTATGCCAAAGCCTAAGCATTTACAATCTCCGGAACTTAAGGCTGGTTTTGGAATCCTAACGATGTATCGTTCACATCTTGGACCGTCATTTTCGATTATTGAATAGGTTTGATGGGCTCAAGGATCGGTTTAGCTAATTATTTATTCTAATTATATGGTCCCCGTCACAATGAATATCATTCAATATAATATTAAGGATTTCAGCTTTTT
Organism: Erythroxylum williamsii; assembly: GCA_027564335.1. Lineage (NCBI taxonomy): Eukaryota > Viridiplantae > Streptophyta > Magnoliopsida > Malpighiales > Erythroxylaceae > Erythroxylum > Erythroxylum williamsii. The sequence goes on along the minus strand of JANITW010000005.1, from coordinate 11,448,341 downwards.
TTTTTTCACAAGGCAAATAAAACTGAAAGCCAAGACAAGCTGACTATCACAGGATCTGCAGTAAAAAGCTTCTTGTTTATTTCGATACAGGAGTTCCATAATTTTTTTTAGTTGCTCACAAAGTATTTTAGGAAGATTCTAACTATAGAAAGACACCTTTAAGTTATTCATATTTAGATTAATTCTCGTTCAAGTCGGGTAGGTCCTTTGTGAGAGATAAAGCTCTGATATTAAATTTTAAACGGCTACATATACGAGGACAATTCAAACCCATGATCTCACTTAAATCAGGAGAATCCTTTACCAACTCACCAACACCCTGAACGTGTTGTCGAAGATGCACATTCCACTCTTGTTGGCATTTCATCGTAATTTACTTTTGACAAAACAAATTTTGTACCGTGTCTTCTCTCCTAATCATATTCATACCACCAGACGATATGATTTATTAAATTGCATTTTCCTACCTGGCAGTGGATTTAATGTGATATATACAGACGGGCAGACTAGCCTGGATAGGTCCGCTGCGTGCTGGTCCAAGAAAATATAAATATTAAAAGAAATGTAACACACTCTTCCGACCTTAGCATTGCGTACGTTTAATGAAGGAGACAACGGTTTTAAACAGGAGAAGAAGCTCAAAGGCATACAACAATTAATAAAAGAATCATGTAAGTAGACAAAATTCAAAGGTTGCCTGCATGTGCATTCTCTTCTTTCTCAGTTTTCACATTGACCGTAAGATGACACATCCAAAAGTTAGCTTATAAAAGTGGAGAGTTAAAGTCTTTAAAAATCTCATATCAATTTGGTATTTAATTAATATAAGATTCAAGTCCCATACCTCGTAATTAGATCAAACCGTAACACACATAGTTTCTTTTTATATCGTAAATAGTAAATGCATGCTCAAGATCTATGCAGCTTTGAAATTTGACCACTATGGACTTTACATACGATACAAGCAACCAAACATAACTATGGAAGGAAGAGTGCATGTCCATAACTAAGCACAGAACAAAATTGAATCTCATAAGATATGATTGTTAAACATATTTGCACTCACCATACTTAGTATGAACAAAAAGACTCTAGTGATCCCAGCCACTCCATCTTCCCAAAAGAATATATGTATATATGTATATCCCAGCCACTAAATTAAATAAGTAAGTTACAAATTTGAAATGGACAAAGAAAAGGAAAAATAAGAAAATGGTAGAGGTGCATTATTCCAGGCAGAAAAAGATCAAATGGCATTTACTACACATTAAATGTCTTCACCTACATTTGCCCATATTCAGAAGGTGCAGTTTTATGGACATTTATTTCTCTTTTTCTCTCCATTCTTGCCTGAAACAACAACACTCCTTGCCTGCAACTACCTTCTTCAACAAATCCCATCACTAACTTCACTTGAGTTTCTTATCTAAACCCTCCAACCCTTATCCTCCCCAACATACATTCTGTAATACATAGCCTTGATCCAACTTTTTCCACAAATGTTTGTTGTTTACATGAACTATACCAAGAAAAGCAGGCCCGCGATTTTATCCTTGTAGTTATGATCTAGTTGTAGTTTCTCTGATCTAGAGTTATCCAAGTATCCCTTCTTGTTCATGGGTAGGCATTGTTTGGAGCCGAAAGGTAGAGGAACTCAACTTTAGTCGGATATGCTTTGTAATATGTAAACAGCATTCTTCAGACTGTACACCATCCTTTCCAAGGTTTGATCCGAGTTTTGATGAGTTTGGTTGAGCAGAAGTAGGGCTATATATCCTTTTTTTGGTTCATTTTTTTTATTCTCCCATTATATCTTATTCGTGGAAGCTTTCTTCATCTTCTTCATTAATCTTTGCCTCCAGAGAGACAGTAGGATTACAGCAACTGGGAAACGTTGCTCTAACTCATTAGTCTCCCTCTGGTTTGTGCAACTGGACAACTATAGATATCGAAAGTTTTCATCTTGGTTTAAGACATTAACATGCAAATCGTAATCAATGAAGTCCTGGCATGTCAACAGCTTTTTTGTGTGGTTATGGAAACGTAAAGTTGGTGTCTTTCTGCTATTATCTTGGCATACTACTGCATTGGGCTTGTCCAATGGCAACTTTCATACACCTATTTATAGATTTACTCATACTGTTGTCGAAGAGTAGTTCGTGGAATGCTGGACTTACTGTTCAGTTTGCGATTTTAGCAAGTTGTTGGTGGTCAGCTTCAGGTTTAGGCTCCATGTCTTCCATTGCTATATCCTATGGTGAGAACGGTCCAGTTTTTTGCGGTCTAACATCAGATGGTTCTCATCTTGTGGCCTGTTATGGTTCAAACTCTGCTATAATCTACGGCACTCCAGCTCATTTTCCTTTCATTGGTCTCACTGCTGGCAATGGCTTTGTTTGTGGGCTTCTAATGGAATCCAACCAACCTTATTGTTGGGGAAGTACAGGCTACATTGAAATGGGTGTACCCCAGCCTATAGTCAATGAGGCTGAGTATGTAGAAATCAGTGCTGGAGATTACCATTTATGTGGTTTGAGAAAGCCTTTGACGGGCAGGCGGAGAAACTACTCTCTTGTTGATTGTTGGGGTTATAACATGACAAAAAATTATGTGTTTGATGGGCAGATTCAGTCAATTTCTGCTGGTTCCGAGTTTAATTGTGGATTGTTTTATCAGAATAGGACTGTGTTTTGCTGGGGTGATGAGACTAGTAGCCGTGTAATTAGCTTAACTCCTAATGAAACAAGGTTTCAAAAGATTGCAGCTGGTGGGTATCATGTTTGCGGGATTTTAGAGGGGTCGAATGCTAGACCATTTTGCTGGGGAAGAAGTTTGGATCTTGAAGAAGAGATTTCTGTGAAGTTCTCAGGGCAGGGAAATGTTGATCTGCCTCCAAGTTATCCAATGCTTTCGGTTGTGGGAGGAAAGTTCCATGCTTGTGGAATCAAAAGCTATGACCGAGGAGTGGTTTGTTGGGGTTTCATTGTAAAGCAGAGTACTCCAGTTCCTATTGGCATTCAGGTCTTCGAGATATCTGCTGGAGATTACTTCACCTGTGGAGTTCTGGCTGACAAATCATTCCTCCCTGTTTGTTGGGGTCTTGGGTTCCCCAGCTCTCTTCCTGTTGCAGTCTCACCAGGACTTTGTAAAACTACTCCCTGTGCCCCTGGTTCCTACGAAATGAACAATTACACTGCACCTTGCAAATCACCCGAGTCTCATCTTTGCTTGCCCTGCAGTAATGGTTGTCCTGCTGAAATGTACCAGAGAACTGAATGCTCTACAAAATCAGATCGCCAATGCGATTACAATTGTTCCAGCTGTCGTTCAACAGAATGCTTCTCAAATTGCTCCTCTTTATATTCGGATGCTGCTAGAGAAAAGAAGCATGATAGGTTTTGGTCATTTCAGTTTCCAATCATTGTAGCTGAGATTGCCTTTGCTGCATTGTTAGCAATTGTTGTACCTACCACCGCTATTTTGTACATCCGGTACAGGTTGAGGAATTGTCATTGCTCAGGAAAAGAACTGAAATCCAAGAGAAACAAGGGAAATGGTTCTTCTTTTCCCAAAGAAATTGGAAAGATCCGGCCTGACATGGAAGACCTGAAGATAAGGAGAGCACAGATGTTCTCTTATGAGGAGCTTGAGAAGGCTACGAATGGATTCAAAGAAGAATCCATTGTGGGAAAAGGAAGTTTCTCGTGTGTTTACAAAGGGGTGCTGAAGGACCGGACAGTAGTTGCAGTTAAAAAGGCTATAGTTTCTTCTGATAAACAGAAGAACTCAAAAGAATTCCACACTGAGCTTGATCTACTATCAAGACTAAACCACGCTCATTTGCTTAACCTGCTTGGCTATTGTGAAGAAGGAGGAGAAAGACTTCTCGTCTATGAGTTTATGGCTCATGGATCCTTACACCAGCACCTCCATGGGAAGAACAAGGTCTTGAAAGAGCAATTGGATTGGGTTCGACGAGTTACCATTGTGGTTCAAGCTGCTCGTGGAATTGAGTATTTGCACGGTTATGCTTGCCCACCCGTCATTCATCGAGATATCAAATCCTCAAACATTCTCATTGACGAAGAACACAATGCCCGAGTGGCTGATTTTGGTCTCTCATTGCTTGGACCAGCTGATAGCGGATCACCATTGGCTGAACTACCTGCAGGGACACTCGGCTATCTCGATCCTGAGTACTACAGGCTTCATTACCTTACAACAAAATCTGATGTTTATAGCTTTGGTGTGCTACTTTTGGAGATCCTTAGTGGCCGGAAGGCAATAGATATGCAATACGAAGAAGGAAATATAGTTGAATGGGCAGTTCCTCTAATCAAAGCAGGAGAGATATCGGCTATATTAGACCCGGTCCTGAAGCCACCATCAGACCTTGAAGCCTTGAAAAGGATAGCAAATGTGGCCTGCAAGTGTGTGAGAATGAGGGGGAAGGAGAGGCCATCAATGGACAAAGTTACAACAGTCTTGGAGAGAGCCCTTGCACAACTCATGGGCAGTCCATGCAATGAGCAACCAATATTACCAACAGAGGTGGTTCTGGGAAGCAGCAGGATGCACAAGAAATCCTCACAAAGATCCTCCAACAGATCAGCTTCAGAGACGGATGTGATGGAAGCAGAAGATCAGAGGTTCGAGTTCCGTGCTCCGTCGTGGATAACATTCCCAAGTGTTACCTCCTCCCAGAGGAGGAAGTCCTCAGCATCGGAAGCAGACATGGATGGGAAAGCGTCAGAAGCAAGGAACTTGGGAAATGTTGGAAATATTGGTGATGGACTGAGGAGTTTGGTGGAAGAGATAGGGCCTGCATCCCCACGAGAAAACTTGTTCTTGCAGCACAATTTCTGAAAATGGTATTCGCAGATATATTTATAATTCTTGATTGTAGCTGTTGGGTTTCAAGAATTCCCAGGAAGGAAAACAAGAAACTAAAAGGAAGAGTGTATGTGAAGTTGTAATTATCAACCACCGTTTGTTGTTTTGTAACAATCATTTTAGATGGCAATTTTATGTATTCAATTCTTGGCAAAACGTTGCTTCGTATGCTATTGCTGAATGCTCAACAATTTCCTTAGCTGGGTTATGATTTTCACTAAAAAATGAAAAATAGTTGCAAATTAAACGAACTAGAAATAAAATGCCCCCACGCAGGATCGAACTACGGACCTTCAGTTTACAAGACTGACGCTCTACCACTGAGCTATAGAGGCTGCAGCTTAGCTGTCGACTTCCCTCTTTCAATGTTAACTAATTTTTCACTCCATCTCTCTCACGCCACGGAACAATTTTATACAGTAAAATGTTTATTTGATTCTTATGCGGCACCGTACTGGTGGTACCGATTAATGTGCAGTATCAGTATGTCTGTAATTTTTTAAAATTATAAAATAGTTTCTAATTTTTTTAAAAAATCGGAAATAGTTTCTCAATATCCTGTACTATATATTTTATAATTTCAAATCAATCATGTCTCCAAAAATTATAACAACAGAAATTTAAAGTAATAAAAATATATTTATGTCTATTAATATTACTTTTCAAATATTTCACATACAAAAAAATAACCATAATTAATATAAACAAAATCATTTAATCTTAGTACAAATATAAAGTTAGGGATAATATAAAGTAATTAAAATATTACAATTTTCATATAATAAATAATAATTACATTAAAAAATCAAATAAAAAGAGAATTATAAACTTTCATAACTCTTTAAGTATTACAACAAGAGCTCATGTTGAGGAAACAACCAATTAAAAATGAAAACAAAATTAAAAATATTTACAATTATATTTATATTTATATTTATATTTTATTGCATATATAAAATTTAACGTATGCATCAAATACAAGTAAAATTAAAATAAAAGAAGAAATGAAAACTTAAACCTTATTAAATTGAATATTTGCTCAAATTATATTGCCCTCAATTTTCATTTGGTATAAAATCCTTATCATTGAGAAGAGTTTCATCATTAACATTGTGTAAATTCATTGCAACAAATGACATATTAATACATTTTCATCTAATATTATCTTTCAAGTCACTCTCATCTATCAAACTCAATTTCTCATAAACCTGATCTGTCAAAAGATTGATATAATCAAGGCAAAATGAATTTACATAATTACTTCATCATCATCAATACCCAGTTGAAATCTCGCATCAACGTGGGGTTTGAGGAGATTTGATAGTATGCTATTTCCGATAGACCCACATATAAATGAGACATAAAGATAAGATTTAAAAAAAATTAGTATATGGAGAGGTCCAGTAGTTATCTTTACCCTTAACTAGTAGAAAAACTGTGACTAAATGACCCACAAACAGAGAGAAAAATTGAAATAAAGAAACAAATAAAAATAAACAAATAATAATATTAATATTAAACTAAATAAATGCATAATACTAAAATAATAATTTTGCCAAAACACATTCAATAAGTGGCAACTAGTAAATAAGAAACTATCAAAGCTACACTTATAAATGGTGACGAAGGCAAGGAGCTCCTCAACTGCAAAAAATTGTTCATATAAACTTGAACTAAAAAGTGAAATCGTAAGATACAATGACTTGCCCGCAGCTAACAACTAAATAGGTAGGGATTGAAAAATTAAACTTCCTAAGAGGTAAATACGACACAAGAGATTCAGGCTAATCAAATTCATAGAACCTAGAAGACTGCGTATGCTCTTTTAAGAGATATCCTTTACTTGTATCCTAGTGCGCAAGAGTTTCTTATTATAGACCAAGTCCACGATAAGATCCAATCCTACCATATCATTCGTGATCACTTCCTCCCAGTTTTTTTCAGGCCTTCTTTTTTTCCTCTTACAATCTCTAAGAATTATTTTCTCGTATCACCTAACTAGAGCATTAGAGTGTCTCCTTCTCACATGTTTGAACCACCTAAGGTTTGTCTTTCGCAATTTGTCATTAATACCAACCACCTATAATTTGTCTCTCACCATACGATTCCGAACCTTATCTTTTCTAGTAATGTCACACATCTATCGGAGCATTCTTATCTCTGTCACCAAAAGCTTATTGATATGTATATGTTTGGTGAGTCAACACTCCATCTCATATAATATGGTTGGTCGAATCGCCATTCAATATAATTTACCTTTAAATAGATAAAGGTAAACTCATCATCATAATTTCTTATTCTATTAAAATCTTAGTAAACAAATAAAATTAAAT
>JANITW010000005.1:11396088-11406769 GCA_027564335.1 Erythroxylum williamsii | reverse complement strand
AATTTCACTCCAATTCTATATTCAAAACTTAATCTATACAATTATCACCCAATTTTCCAATTTACACTATCATACCGAGAATATGTCGTACATGTATGTACATACGTATGCTTGTGCAATAAAAATCATTTATCGATAATTAAAGAGACAAATGCATGCGCAAATCAAGATATGCATGCACCCAATCCTAACCCATCCAATTTACCGATGTGACCATCACATCGGTAACGGGATGTTGCAGAACATCTCTCGCACCCTCACTCACCATTACACAAGATAATCGACAAATTACAAATCCAAGTTTCAGTATCTGGTTCTGCTAAGATCAATTGATTCAAAATGCTATTATGGCCTCTGTAGACTCAACAATTGCTCCAATTGTTGCTACAAACCCCAATACTAAATTTGCATGGGATTTTGTTTAACATCTTATGGAAACAAATCTCAGGCTAGAATTTTCAATCTTCGCTATCAACTTGCTCATGTTTCCAAAGAATCAAGGCCTATAGTTGATTATCTTCATCAAATCAAGTCTCTTTCTGCTGAATGCCGACACCAACATATTCTTGAAACAGCAAAACACCAATGCATGAAGCCTCTTTATCCACTTCTTTTTGGTCCTTTGCTTGCCAACATGCTACCTATTTAATAAACAGACTATCCACACCTCACTTGAACTATCAATCTCCCTTTGAAAAATTATTTGGTAGTTAACCCAATTAACACTCTTTAAAAACCTTTGGATGTTTGTATTATCCATGGCTCAAACCCTATACAAAACACAAACTTGAACCTAAGTCCAATACATGTGTTTATTTGAGCTTATCCCAAATGTATCATGCCCATTATTGTTTTGATCTAATTAATAACAAATTTTATGTTTCTCGAGATGTTAATTTTATTGAAGAAATCTTCCTTTTTCAAACCATTTTCTCAAAAATTATAAATTCCTATCTTACTGCCATATAGGAAATTATGGAGAAAACATCTTTAGTTTCAGAATCCACAACAGATTTGCAAGCCTTATCCTCTCTACCACAGCCACTCCACATCAATCGCTAACCCTCTCAGTCAGTCTCCTCTGATCTGCATCAACAAAGTTCTATGGGTTCAGGTAATCTTCTATCTCTTTCCTCCAATTTACAGGCCTCGTCCCTTTTGCTTTCTCCTTCCATTCTAACTTCAAATCAACGACAACCTTCTACACCAAACACTAATCCACCCTTGCCTCCACCACCTGCTCGACCCACAACCCATTCCCAAAATAATATTTTCTGTCCTAAAAATCCCTTTGATTACATTGCACATGTTCCTACCATCTCAACTCTTCACACATTCAAACAAACCCAAAAACATTCACAATGGAGGATCGCTATGAAGCATGAATTTGATGCATTAATTAAGAACCAAATGTGGGAACTGGTTCCTCCTTCATATAACAAAAATATTGTTGATTGTAAGTGGATTTACAAAATAAAGGAGAAAGCAAACGGGCCAATTGATCTCTTTAAAGCTCGTCTCGTTGCTAAGGGTTTTACTCAACAACCTGGCATTGATTATCACTCTACCTTCAGTCCAGTTGTGAAGCCAACAACCATTAGAACTTTTTTCTCTAGCTGTTCAGAATCATTGGTTGATAAACCAATTTGATGTTAAAAACACCTTTCTCTACGACATGCTTAAAGAAGAAGTATTTATGAGATAACCACTAGGATTTGAAGATTCCAAACATCCAACACATGTTTGTCGATTGCGCAAGGCCATTTATGACCTTAAACAAGCTTCTCGCGCTTGGTACAATAAGTTAACATCACACTTAATTTCCATAGGTTTTGTTAAATCCAAATCAGATCCCTCCCTGTTTATTTGCCATCATTCCAAAGGTATTGTGTATCTTCTCATTTATGTAGATGACATGATTCTTACTAGTGGTAACGTAACACTGATCAAACAAATTATTTCTTCTTTGGCACCACGGTTTTCCCTCAAAGACTTGGGCCCATTAACTTATTTTCTTGGTATTGAAGTTCACTATGACTAAAAAGGACTCATCCTTTCACAATCCAAGTATATATCAGAACTTCTCCACGTTCTCAATATGCATGAGTGTCATATTGTTTTGACTCCCATAAGTTCCATTCAAAGTCTACAACTCAATGATGTCACACCTTCACATGATGCTGCTAAATACTGACAGGTCATTGGCAAACTTCAATATCTATCTTTCACCAGACCTAATGTCTGCTTCGTTGTTAACAAGTTATCCCAATTCATGCATGCTCCATCTGAAGCTCTTTGGAAGGCTGTTGAACATCTCCTTAGATATCTTAAAGGAGCAACTAATTATGGCCTTTGTCTTAGTCGAACTACGCAACTTCGGTTATCTATGTACTTTGACACCAATTGGGCAGGAAATCACTCTGATAGGCGCTCAACCACAAGCTACCTTCTTTTTCTTGGAAACAATCTTGTTAGTTAGTCCTCGTAGAAAACAAAACACAATTACACGATCCTCTATTGAAGCAGAGTATCGAGTCGTTATAAGTGCACTTGTTGAAACAACTTGGGTCAAAAATCTCCTCTTAGAGCTTGATGTCACATACTTGTGTTATAACTCTGTTTTTCACAGCAAAATGAAACATGTGGTTGTTGACTTCTACTTTATCCATGAACAGATTAAAAATCAGCATCTTCTTGTCACTCACATCTCAAGTTCCGATCAACTAGCCGACACATTGACAAAATCGCTTCCCAAAGACTCATTTCAACACCATCTCGCCAAGCTAGCTATTGTGCCACACCATCTAACTTGACAGGGTGTATCAACACACGTGATATTTGTAATTGTTTGTTAATATCCTTCTGTTGTACTCTGATACTTTTGACCTTGTCTTCAAGCTAATCCTGATTTCATGGTTTGCTTTGATCTAGATAAATTTTCCGTATTTATAGGAGTTCTTGTTGTATTTCTGTTATATAGTTGTATATATATCCATTTGATTAGCTTAATAATAAAAATACCTTCCCTCATCTTTGGTCTTGTTTACAACCTCTAGATATAATCTAATCGTGACAAGTTTTATAAGTGAATTTGATAATTGAATGATTGTTTCATTTGTAGATATCAATGATTAAAAAATCCAACCGAACTGTCCATTTTTTAACTCACTAGTTATTAATTAGTTGGTTAATTTTTATTTATTAATTAATAAGTTATAATAAATTAAAATAAATTAATTAATTTTAATTTAATAATCTTTTTTTCAATTAAGCTTCATTCTTTGATAGATAAAGATAATCTTTTTAATCATTTTTTAAATACTTTAATTTTATTTAATCTTTAAATTATTTTATGATAGTTTAATACCTAACTTTTTAAACTTACCTCCATTTTAAAAACATATTGATAGCAATACTTACCTCAATATTAAGGCTACGTTTGGTTGGGGACTTATTAATGAAATGAAATATAATGCAATATTATTCCATTATTTGAGATGTGGGTTTATAATAAAATGGGATGGAATAGGAGAGTTTCATATTACATTTCACAATATTTCATTATATTATATTATGAATTTTTCCATCATTTCTGTACAACAATTATCTAATATTACATCTATTTATATTTCATTCCATTATAAACTATTCCATCTATTCTATTCCATTAAAAACTTTATGTCCAACTAAACATAGCCTAAGGCTCTATTTAGTTTGAGATTTAATAATGGAATGAAATGAAATGTAATACTATTCCATCGTTTCTAATAATACATCTATTTATTTCATCGTTTGAGATGGAAATTTATAATGGAATGAGATGGAAGATGAGGGTTTTATATTACATCTCATTTCATCATAAACAGTAAAAATGAAAAAACTTTCAATTTAGAAGTTTTAGGATGAAATATAAAATGATAAACAACTTTACACTATATTACATTATAAACCCTTCATCCAAACAGCATTTCACTATATTACATTATGAACATTTTCATTTCTTCCAAGCAACAATTTTCTAATATTACATCAATTTATATTTCATTCCATTAAAAACCATATGTCTAACGAAACATAGAGGTTGTTTGGAAACCTTCAAATTAAATTCATTAACGAATTGGATTCAATTACATTAATGAGATTGAATTGAATTCAATTTACATTGTTTGGAACAAACTCAATAATATTATAATTGAATTCAATTATACTATTTGAAACACAATCAAAATGAATTCAATTCTTTCATATGACATTTTTACCCTTGACTAAAAAATAATCTCATTAAATAATAAACATTCACACTTATATAAAACAAGTTATAAACATCAATTTCATTATAAGTAATATCATAAAAAAAGTTCATTATTAAAATGAAAAGAAATAATTGATTGTAAATGACATTAGGTTAGATCGATTTATGAAGACAATAAAAAATTATTATAATTTGGAAGTTTAAAAATACATAAATGAGCAGCAGTTCTTTTGCGTTGAAAACTACAAGGTATTATCAATTTTTGAATTTTCTCTCCAAATTACATAATATCATAATAAATTTAACATGTCTTCCCGTGATAATGAGACATAAGATCGTTACATCAAAAAATTAAATAAATTATATCATTCATAAAATTTTACACTTAAATAGAGCAAGCTATAAAAACCTGATACCAACCCATCTTCATAGACAACCAATCTAAACATAGTTCATAGGCAAAAAAACGATAGATCTAAAAAAAACGATGATCATAGATAAAAAACAGAAAAAGAAAAAGTACCCATAAACAAAGAAAAGGGAAAACCTAGATATAGTATCTCTTTTTTCTGTTTCTAAACACATTGCATGAATTGAACCATCATTTTTTTTGTTTTTAAACACTTAAATTAAATTCAATGCTGCAAATGAATTCAATATATACCATTTCGAGCATTCTGATAGTCTAAGACAATAATTAAGAATCAATTTGAATCAATTCCCTCGTATAATTGCGTCACAGTACACAATTCAATCCGCAAAGTGCTGGAATTTGTAATTACATATAATTGCAAGAAACTATAATTCCCTCAGAAAAAAAGAAAAAAAGAAACTATAATAATAATTTCGAACTTTAAGGATAAAAGAGGTTTGATATATTTCTATTTATTTCTTGGGTCGATCACAAATGCTCGCAATATGCAATTCAATATATACAAAAATCCACAAAATACACATCTTTACACTGGTATCAACGTCCTAGATCTTGCCAAACTTCTTTAATTGATCCTGACCGTTCGATTTTTACTTTTAAGAAATTGAAAATAGTAAAATTATTTTCTTGCTCTTAACCAGACAAAGCAAGGTAAACGGAAGTCGCGACGCTGAGCGCGTAAACCCCAATCGCTGCACCCACCCAATCCTTTCGACTCCTCGTCACAGCTCCGACACCAACTATCCCGGCCACTCCAATCGGAACCCTAGCCAGAACTGCTTTTACGGCGTTACCCACCACAGCATCCACGAAAACCATCGTCGCCCACTCCTTGAACTGGGCATGTCCGAGAATTATCTCATCGCCGTCGCTTTTCTGTTGGCGGAGTACGGCCTTAAGGGCCGAGTCCACTTGGGTCCGATTCGGTGGAGATGGGACCCACCGGAGGATAAGAGGGTGGTGGTATGCGGTGGTTAGATTGGAGTGGATGTGGTCGGCAGCAGAGGGAAGTTGATATGGGAAGACACCCGGGAAAGCATGCTGCGTGAGGGAGAGGCAGTCGTCGTAGGCGGCATCGCGGGCGGCAATGAAGTCGCTGGAGTTTATGAGCGTGCCCCTCACGCGCTGAGATGCTGAGAGTGATTGCCCCATCCTGTTTTTCCAAATTTACGATCTGTGTGTGTGATTGTGTTGTTTAATGTTTACAGAGCGAGAGCTTATTTGTGGATTCAGGTATACGTGCCAAGCTGATTTTACACGTGAGACAAGTGGTGAATTACTGCTCTGCCCATACTGTGATAGTATCATCTTTCACTTTTGCTTTTGGCTCGGATTGTAATGGTCTGATTGAAGTAGGCTTCTCTGGACATGGGAACCTTGAGGTGTGAGTTCTTTCGTGGGACTTTGATGAAAACCCAGATGTTGTCATCCACAATCACATGTAGTTTGAGGAAAAAGCCACGAAAACTTGGGTGGAGATCAAAGAGACTATCCACAGAAGCCATACAAGCAATACAGTCTCTTAAGTTGGCCAAGTCACGGTCTTGCCCCATCAGACTCCAACAAGTGTTTGACACTAAATTCTCAAGGCTTCTTAAGGCTGACCTGCTTGATACTCTCCAAGTTCTTCAATCCCAAAATGAACTGGATTTGGCCATCAAGGTACTACCTTTCGATCATCCCAAGTTCTCTGTTTCGGAATTGTCAATCTGTACATATTTGTATTTGTCTGGAGTTTCAAACTTTGAACTCTTAGACGTTTTGGTTAGTAGTTGAATTAAGTTTTTCGGTTATTATATTTAGAATGGCATTGTAAGATGGTAATCGGGAACGTTAATATTGGCGTGGGAATGGAAAAACCAGAGTTTTTTTAATAAAAAAAGTGGAAAAACCAGATTTAGATATAACTAGTGCTACCTTTACATGATTTCCTGTCAACTTGAAGGGTGGGTAAAGAAGATTAAAAATCGAAGAATGCGACTAGGCTTATAGGATTAAATTTTCTATTAATGGACAAGAAAGGCCTTCTATGGCCGCCTATGTAGACATAAGATACTAAACTTTCTTTTTGTCTGTGTGGGTGATCGTCAGCTTACTTTGAGTTTATTTATCATATATGTATAACTGAAATAAACCTAGGAAGATTTATGTTATGGCATATTGGAGCCAAAGGTGGATGTTTCGTGTGGCCAGAATCTAACCTGAATCAAATGTGTTTATCTCCGATTGTCTTAAGCTAATTGCTATAGTTAGTAAAGAATCTTTTCACCTGACAAGCAAGGAGGGTTATTCAACTGAGGAATCACAGTTAAGCTCTGTAGAACGACATTCCGATTGATTATCCGGATCTACGTGTGTACATAACTCTCACAGACAACAAGATAAATGATTTGAGAAGGTGGGGAATAGATTGTAAAAAGTGTCTAATTGTTGAATGCGTCATCTTTTTCTTCCGCTCTACATGGAAAAGAAACTGACTGGATGATTACTATCAGTGCCACTCTATCAGTTCATTTGTTGTGTCCTTGGCCATTTGTGGCTTAAACATTTTGATTATGGAGCATAAATCCAGTGCTGGAATTCCCACCATCTTTCTACCTAGTTTAAGTTCTCTCTTTTAGTATTTTGGCCAGTTAAGTATTTTAATCTGATTAAATGAGGTTTTAGGTCTTTGAGCTTGTCCAAAAGGAAGAATGGTACGAACCAGAGCTATCACTGTACCATAACATGATTGAGATGCTTGGAAAGAACAAGATGATTGAAATGGCTGAAGAATTCTTTTATAAGTTGGAGAAGGAAGGGCTGAAACCTGACACCAGAGCATTCACTGAGATGATTGGGGCATATCTCCAAGTTGTTATGATTGATAAGGCAATGCAAACTTATGCAAGAATGAAGGAATCGGGCTGTTCACCAGATAAATTAACATTCACAATTCTAATTCGGAACCTTGAGGATGCTGGAGAAGAGGAGCTTGCATCTTCTGTAAAGGAAGAATGTGGTGAGTACATGGAGTACCCACAACAGTTCATTGAAGAAGTTGAGCAAAAAAAAGGCGTAAGTAATTGTTGTGTTATTTTATCTTGTAGTATCTGTGCAAATAATCCTATGTCTGATTTGAACTTCTTTCTTCAATTTCTTTCATCTTTCTTTGCATAGGAGGAAAAGGATTCTCAACCAATTATAGAAGACTTCTAAAAATTTCACAAGGCAGTAAGATTTTTAAAAATAATTGAATCTGCTGCATGAAAATATGTTTTGCGTGTTTTAGTTGATCGTCATTTCTATGGTAACATGACTTCGAGAAAATTTGCCAATGAGAATGTGGACATGGAAGATTTGTCTATTCCTTTACTGGGTTTTTGATTGAGGATTTGTCTTTACATAATTCAGTACTAGTTGCTAAAAAAAAAGTCAGTAGGCCATCCTCCAAAGCTTCGATTTGCTAGTAGCTTATCAGGTTCAGACATATACTATCTGGTTTCTAACATTAAACTTATAAATGAAGAAAATTCCTACATAATAATCGAGCATGTATCACCCCATTCAATATTTACCTTCCTTAAAACTGAACATATTTTTTCAGGCGAAGAGACAGATTCTTAAGCTTGTCTGATGGTTGAAGCGTGATCTTATGGCTTATTTACCATGTAGCAGTAATCTCCATTCTTCTGGTAGTAGCAGTGGCTTGTCATTATCTTAGTCTACTTGGTCTTTTTGAGGAATAAACACCTAGCCCGACTGTTCAACTGCCTAAGACAGTTGCCTAACTAACAAGAAATCTGAAGAATTGAAGAACGTGATCCTAGCAAGTGATCTCTCCCCGTCTTGTTTAACAGTTGACATTGAAGGATAGTGTATACAGAAATATGCATTTATTAAATATCTAGAGAACCTCAGTTGAGCAGAAGAGAGATCTGACAACTTGCTACAAGTTTTCAAGCACTTGTATACATTGTTTTGCCAATAAATAAATCAAGTGCTATTTCTGCTATATTAAATTAGTGCTTGCAATGAATCATTTATCTCATAGTTTTAGTTCTCTTGCTTGTCTGTCTTGTTTCCATCTTAGCTTTTTGGAAGCCTAAATCAGAATAAAGGATACAATTTGAAGCTATTAAGTATTTGCGTATCATTAGATTTTTTATAAAGGTCATCCCATTGGAGCCTGGTGTTCAATTTGCCACTACAATATTAGAAGAGTAGGCTAGCTCCTTCAAGTATAAACCTACTTGGTTACAAGAGACAGTAACGGCTGGGCTGTTTTATGTTCAAGAAATAGAGATACAAAGTCTGATCTGCCATATTTTTGTACTTCTCTCTATCATGTATAAAATGCATCTTAGTGGAGACAATGAAACTTCGCTAAAGGATATCGTAAATCATCAAATGAAGGACGTCAGCATCCGCATGGCATCTAGATTCACTGTTTAAGAACATCAACAAAAGGAGAAAACATACATCAAGTGTTGTCCAGATGCTTGTCAAGTTGAGGTAAATGAACAAACTGCATGCCCTAAATAGACACTTGCATTTGGTCAAATTTTAAAAGTTGTTTCTTTCTATACAAAGGAGGGTTCTCTTCTTTTCTTCAAGCAATGATAAATTTACAAGGAAATTCTTCAAATTCCAAAGGTTTTGTCAGCTACAACACAAACGAGAGGCACCAATTCCTTTAACTTAAAAAACAGTCTCTGCATTCCTTGTTCAGCTAACGTATAATGGTCATCTTGTAACTTTTTGGAGATTTCATCAGGTGATAGATCAGAAATTGACCAGTTGTCTTTTGTCTCCTTCCCTGTATTCGGACAAGAAAACAACCAAAAAGAGTGTAGCAAGATCATTTATCCCTTGAATGTATCCACTCGCTGCATGACGAATAGCTTTGGTAATAGATCGAGAACTCACACTGAAGAAAAGGCAGGTCACAGCATAAGCACGTTCTCTCTATTGTTAAATCATAATCCTTGTCACAATGAATCATACAGACAACTGCAACATAGTACATTGATGCAAATGAAAAAGTTAGATCTTATGATAATTGGGTTTCAAATCCTTATTGAATTCCATGCCACTGAAAATTATTACACGCACTCAGAGCATCTTGTCAAATCTCTAAAACCATAGAAAACTATTCCACGCGGTTGGTGAAATCACTACAAAGCACAAAGTGCTCTATAAATGAAAAGTTGGAGAAGAGCGTCATTACCCTTTTCAGCTGGAATCCTATTGTAGTATCTAAAAGCCAGATTCATGCGAAAGGTAGCTAAACAAATTATATAGTAGCTGATGGCAATGTTTAACGAAGCGATTATTAAGATCCGATGATTCATAGTCTTCTCATGAAGATGAAGCTGCACTAAAGAATGCAATGGAAAATGCAGAAAGTGATCATATGGATGCCGATTACAGAGATGCGTCAAAACAGCGAGCCAAAAGGATCTTTTCTGTTCGGTGTAATCATATTGAATTTCCTGCCATTCATTAATTATGATGAGTATTATTGATGCTGCCATATGAACAAGTTTACTTACATGGTCAAAAGTTTCTTTAGAACTTTCAATGAGAAATGCTGTAATTGGTGACTCTACTGATACTACATAGAACATAGTATTAGTCTCACTCTCACTTATCAATGGTATAATTTACTATTTTTCTGCATTAAATAATTTGTATGACATATTAAAACATATGCATTTAACCTCTATCGAAAATTTGAAATTAAGTAACCAAACCAAACTGTGCAAAACTCTTAGATGTGTTGAAACATGGTGGTTATTATCGATGATTAAAAAGTTCAACTAGTTCAATCGTAAAAATTATATTTTATCGATGATTAAAAAGTTCAACTAGTTCAATCGTAAAAATCTTGAACAATCTAATTGTTTAATTTGATTTATATTAATAACTTTTATTGTTAAAAATCGATCATTTTATTAATTAATCGATCAATTTTTTATTAATTAATAAGTTCTTATAAATTAAAACAAATCAAT
>JANITW010000005.1:11327764-11345327 GCA_027564335.1 Erythroxylum williamsii | reverse complement strand
TTAACGTAACTATTATTTATAGCATTGAGGTTAACAGTTCTATAAATTATAATATCCTCTAAGCAATATTATTTTTAAGGGTATTTTTGTCATTAAATTAGGGTTTGGAAGGCAAGTCATGCCATTCCATCCTTGACCCTCCAATTTGGGAGGTCACAAAATATTGAATTTTGGATGGCAAAGGATGGCTTCCAAAGCCATCAATTGCCATTCCATCCTGTTTCAAAATAGACTCTCAAACAATGGCCTGAGTCATTTGGGTCATTCTATTCCCTTCCATCCCTCCACCAACATCTAAACATACCCTAAAAGAGCTTTGATTTGTACTAGGTATAAGAGTTGACACTAAGCACATACTGTTAATGTTGACTGAAACACAAGAAGCGCTAACAAATATTAGTTATATAGAGAACAATAATTAGAACTTAACTTTGCTTCCTTTCATCTTTTCTTCTGATATTAGCAGTTAATCATAACTTAACCTCACACACATCGATCATTTTATCATTGTTAGATATTGAATGTAGCCAAAAGAACAAATCTTTACTGATAAAAAACCAAACTTATATGGGCTAAACACTCTCAATAGATTTAAGCTATGTTTAGTTGAACGTAAGATTTTTAATGGAATGGAAAGAAATAGAAATAAATGGTTTATAATAATAGAATAGAATATAAACGGATGTAATATTAGAAAATTGTTGTTTAGGAAGGATGGAAGAGTTTATAATGTAATATAGTAAAATGTTATTTGGAAGAAGATTTTATAATATAATACAACGAAAAGTTATTTATTATTTTACATTTCATCATAAATCTTTCAAATTGGAAATTTTTTCATTTTTACTGATATAATAAGATGTAATATGAAATCATTCCCTTTCATCTCATTCTATTCTATTTTATTATAAACTCTTTTTTAAATGATGACTTAATATTACGTTTTATTTAATTCCTTTAATAAACTCTCTATTAAAGATAGTCTTAAAAAATCGCGTTAATTGGTAGTCAAGACAACAGATGCGTTTCTCCACACAAAATATTCTCGTGGGCCTTGCATGGGGCATGCTTATGGGTCTATAAGATCTGGGTCGGATTCGATTTCACCCGAAAAATTAACGGGTTGAGCTGTCTTGAAAAGGTCAAGTTAGGTCCCTCTGGTTATGGAAAGAGAGGAGAGAGAGGGACACTTTTATACTGAGAAACAGACAGAGACAGTGAAAGAGAGAGGTGGAAAAGGTGGAGAGCTACAAGCTTCTTGCTTTAGGGTTTCTGAGAGCACATCCCTATTTTGGCTATATTGTTCTCGGTTTTTTGCTGAATCAATCGCAACCCACCAAAGGCTTTATCTTTTGGTTTCAAGTTGAATCTTTATGATTTATGGGCTCATCTTCCTCAGGTTAGTATGTTCCTCCTTTTTCTATTTTTCTTTTTTATTTTGCTGAAGTGTCTGAGCTACATAGGGCCAAAGCTTCTTTCTTGAGGCTGCTTGATTTTCATTTCCCATTGCAAGGAAATAATCATGTTTTTGTTTGGTAGCTGAGACCATGGAAAGGAAAAGGCGAGATTTATGAGAATTCGTTTCTTCTTCAAGTACTATTTAGCATCTGCTAGAATGTGTGACCATCTTTTGTGTTTTTTCTTTTCAGTTTATAGGCTTAATATAACCATTTAGCTTAATTTCTGAGATAAGCCAACTTTTTCATCAGAACCTAGAAACCATATACTAGTTTGCCTTCTTTTGTGTATAGATAATTTTACTTTTGTTTTTCTCTTCGAAGATTTTACACTTAATCTGGAACTTTATTTGTCTTCAGTCGTTCCTTCTAATATGCATATAATGACAGTGTTATTACTTGGAAAACTTATCCTTTACTCAGAATGCACGAAAGCATGCATAGGGGTCATATCCCTTTCTCTTATTTACATAAAGAAAAAGTTATAGAAAAGGTTCCCTTTTCTTTTTTGATCATTTAAGAAAATTTTCCATTTAGCTCAGCATAGCTGACAATAAGCTTTTTGGTTCACACGCAACTGAAATGGTAGACAACGTATCACATTCTAGAACCAGCGGGCATCAAGTCACTTTCCAGAATAGAAAACCCCATTAGATAATAATAAGATTAGCTTAGCAGTTGGAAAAAGTTATGTTTACTGAAATGGGAAAACCAAGGGATTGACAGCAATGATATTGAGAAACTTTGTTCTCTTCCTCAGGATCTTTTAGTGAAGTAAATGATGGACCGAAGTCATGTTTGGAGTGTCAGGTTGTTGGGCTTCCTTGTTGAGGTTTGGGCAACAACAGCTTGTATTGCTCGAGTGTCATTGAATTTTGCTTTTGCTTTTATTTTCAGCTTGTTGTGGCCTTTTTTACTTGAGCAATCACAAAATTGAAATGTATTACTGAACATCAATTATTGGTAAATCTCTGTTGTTATCAATTTCATGAACTTGTTTAGACATTAATTTCCCACTGTTGAGTATCTCCCTCTAGTTTTCACCCCCCACACCACCCAAATTTTACTTCCTGTATCTCTTTTGGTGTGATTTTTGAACGAGTTTTAATGATTGTTGAATTATGTCTAATTCTACAGGTATACTAGCTTGGTGTTCTAGAGTTTCCACCTTTTGGGTGCACAATTTGGTATAGGTTTTTCAGTTGTAGAACTCTATGGCATCAAAAAGCTAGGTGAAGGGATGGAATGTTCTCAGTCCATAGGTCGACTTAAGGGTGAGTTGTGGTTGGATGATTCCCTTTCTTTTTTACTTTACCACTTATATATATGTACTTTATAGAAGGCAATTACTCATGTTTACACTAATGACTGGCTTCTGCCTGTTTGCAGCCTCAGTCTTCCTGCTCTTGTTGAGATTCATTTTCTGGATATGCAGTTGCCCTGATGTTGAGGCGTCACTACTTTTTGACCATAATCATATTTCTTCCTTGTCTGAACTATCAGTACCACCAATCAATGGTCTTTTTGATCCTATAGAGATATCTCCTGCTGTGTTTCCTAATTATCCTACTCCTGCTGAATCTTATCCACCTATGTATCCAACTTTACCTATCCCTTACGAACCCATTTTAACTGGGAGATGCCCTGTAAATTTCTCAGTCATGTCAGGTATCATGGCCAAGACAGCAATTGATTGCTATCAACCTCTTGCGAGCCTTGTAGGAAGTGTGATATGTTGCCCACAATTTGGTAGTTTACTTCATATCTTCCGGGGTTACTATGGTCTCAACTCTGGTCAACTGGTTTTGCACAATGCAGTTGCTAATGATTGTTTTTCAGATATCATTAGCATCTTAATTAGCAGAGGGGCCAATAAGACAATACCTACAATATGCTCTGAAAAGTCATCAAGTCTTACTGGTGGGTCTTGTCCAGTCACAGATATTGATAACTTTGAGAAGATAGTCAATACAAGCAAATTATTGGAGGCCTGCAGTGCTGTTGATCAACTAAAAGAGTGTTGTAGACCAATTTGCCAACCTGCAATTATGGAAGCTGCTCTTCAGATTTCTGGAACTCGCATGAACATTAATGACAATAAAGATGTAGTGAGCGAGCCTGACCACAATGATACTCTTAGTGATTGTAAAAAAGTGGTCTATTCTTATCTATCTCAGAAACTCTCAGAAGATGATGCTAATGTGGCATTTCGCATATTATCTGCATGCAAAGTTAACAAGGGTATGTACTTGTGCATGCCTGTATATGAAGTTCCCCTTTCATCCTGTACAGTTGCTTAAAATGGTTTATTGAAGTGATACTTTTGAAATTTTGGTTTATCCACTGGGTACTTCTTGGTGAAATCAAGCCCTGGTAACATTGAATACATTGTTACACCTGTGTTGTATTACTCCCTTGAGGTTTTCTAGTTAGTCCTATGACTCCAGGCTTCCATGGCAAGACTTAAATGAAGATCCTCTAAGTTCCAGAAATATGTGATGTTATTAAATGTCTTTCTTTAGTAGTTGAGAAGAAGTTTATATTTGGGCTTAACCGAACAACTTTTTCTTTGCATTGAGAAATTCCTGTGTTGTTGAGATGCCTGATACTTGTGTTTTGACTTTCCAGAGATGGCAGCATTTGTAAGAGCTATTTGTTGACATTTTGTAATTCCTTTTTTTAATACTTTTTGCAGCTTGCCCATTGAATTTTACCCAGCCTTCAGAAGCTATTGAAGCATGCCATAATATGGCAGCACCCAGTCCGTCATGCTGTGGCTCATTAAATACTTACATTGCTGGAATTCAAAAGCAAATGCTAATCACAAATAAACAAGCCATAATCTGTGCAGCAGTTTTTGGTTCCATGTTACAGAAGGGTGGTATCATGGCAGATGTGTATAAGCTGTGTGACATTGACTTGAAAGATTTTAGCATCCAAGGTGGATTACTTAGCCTGATCTCTTTTGTAATTTTGTGCTTTTTTTACTTTGATTTTTTCATCTGACATCAAATGTGTTTCATGCATTCATGGATGCTGTGGCAGCTTACGGACAACAAGGTTCTTCCTCTCTCTCTCTCTCACTCGCATCTTATATGATAAGTTACACCTCTTGGTATTATCGTCTCTGAAGGTCTAAGCTGGCCTTGGAATTCTGAGAAATATATTACTGTAATAAGTTGCTATTGCAGCAATGGGAACTGAATTTTTCATTTCGGATAATATAATGTTCCAATAATGTGAAATAATTAACTTATTATAATCATAATTTTTTATTAGTAGTTAGTATTAAATAATTACATAATATTTATCTGATCAATAATAAAGTCACGTTATGATAAACAAAAAACCATAACTGTTTGTTATAAACTAAAATAAAAATTTAAGTAAACAAATTTATTTTTTACAAAATTAAGAAAAAAAATACAAATAAAAAACAGAAGTCGAATGAAAAAACTGTTAATGCTTGATCTATGACTTCATGTCTTCTACGGGAAAATGCATGTTTAAGTTTTGTCAATGAATTGATATTCATCTAAATGATTTACCTGGAAAGGGACCAAATTGTTTACTATGAAACTTTCCTATTGATTAGGATGTTTACTGCGAAACTTGCCTGCGGATGTCATATTTGACAATACAACGGGGTTCACCTTTTCATGTGACTTTGCCGACAACATTGCAGCTCCATGGCCTTCATCAACCTCCATGTCATCACTGTCTCTTTGTGCTCCAGGTCAACTTTAGGCTTCTATGTGCATTCAGTTCTTGTTTATATATTATGATAATAGGGTTTGCTTGAGACATGTGGCAGAACTTTAGTTCGTGCCCTAATAGCTTGAAGATCTAATCTTGCAGAGATGTCCTTGCCTGCATTGCCGACTTCAGAGACATTGAAGAACGCCGGTATGTACTGATTGCTCTTCTTAGTTTGTTGACTTATATGACTGTTAGCTAAATCACATAATTTTTACTTTGCTAGAATTTACCATTACTATTAGGTCAAATATAAATCCACAATCAACTGATCAAGAAACTAAATGAAGCTCAATCTTTCTAGGGGGTCAGTTATAGGTGTATCTTTGCCATATTTTGCAACAGTTTCACTGGCATTGCTTGGGAAATGTTTTTTTTTTTAATTTTATTAATGGATATATTCATTCCATTATGTGAAGCAGGCAATCGTGTTGGTGATTTGGAGCTCTTGATACCAATTATTTCATTTTCTGTTTTCAGTGTGCTCTTGCACTAAGAGTTCAGCTTGGGGTTGAGGGGAATTGAGCTTGTGTGGGAAATTGTCACATGTACATTAGAGTAGCTTCCATTCTGTATAGCTGTTTCATTTTTCCATTTCCTTGGCTAATTTTTGGCCCCTTCTCTTTGTATCTAATTTTGATTGTCTTTATCTTGGAAGTTCAAAAAGAACAAAAAAAGCTTTCTTCGGCATATCTCTTGACGAACTTTCTGTGGGTGTTATTTCTACTGCTGACTTCTGGTTCCAATCAGTACCTTAATCACTCTAGTCCTAGTCCAGTATGTATATATTTAATGTAAAAGGTTCTTTGAGCCTGGTGACTAGATGCAGATGTCTATGTGTTGGATTAGATTATGGTTTATTAAATGGTTTGGTAAAGTTGGCTTTTGGAACGAACGAATAACGTTTCTTTCTATTTAGTTGGCAGATGCCAACCAACACAATCATTATGCACAACTAATTTATGCCTCTAATGTCAAATGTGTGAAGCAACAGATAAGCTGGTGGTCAATAATCGTACGGTTTGTCGATAAGAAGAAAACGGATCTTCAGATGTACGAGGCTAGAACTGTACCCAATTCTGATACACATAAAGATAATATAAAATGGGTTTTCAATAATGGATAATCATTTTATTTCTATTTTCTTCTTTTAGATTGTAATTTTTCAATGATCTTTTTGGAAAATTAACTCTATAAATCTAATATATTATATAATTGATCTTTTTTGTTCTATATTCATTGTAATCTTTGATATTCTTATTCTCTCGGTTTCATTTCAATCTTTGATTTCTTGACTCTTATTTTCCTTGTTTTATTTTAGTTTTTGATCCTTAACTATTCTTTTCTTTGTTTCGTCACAATTTTTCATTCTTTATTCCACATTTCTTAATTTTTTGCGTATGAGTCTTTTTAATTATTAAGTTTTTTCTTGCAATCCTCGCTTAAACTCATAATTATGTTGCATTTAGATGATAGCTATTCAAAATAATTTCTTTTTGATATTGTATATCTTAGTATTTTGACAAACTTATTCAAAATTGGTATTAATTAGACAACTACATACCAACTGAAGTATTAACAAAATTTAAAGTTTAATTGAATTATGACCAATTTAAAGTTTAATTGAATCATGACAAAGACGGGTATAAATGTTTGGGAGAATTTTTTTTTTGTTGCCTTCGAGGTGTCTTAGGAGGATTTCAACTATAAGAAGACATTTTTAAATCATCTACATTCAGACTAATTTCTATTCGAGCTAAGTAGGTTCTTTGTTAGAAGCAAAGCTCTGACCCAAAGTTTTAAACGTTTGTATACATGTGAGAGGTTTGAACCCGAAGAGAAACAATTTTAATAAAGATGGCAACATGTTAAGTAAGGCCAGGTCAGCATAACTAAAGTTTGAATTGAAGTTGGATGAAGCTTGACTTATATTTTAAAAGTTCAAGTGCGATTAGATTTTGGGTAGTCAAAAACTTTGAAACTTGACCTAGACTTCATTGAAGGTCCAACTAACTGGGTGTTGGGCACTACGTGGGCAAGGAACGCAAACATTTATTGTTCGTTTATTTTGTGCTCAAAATTTTAGATAATGAAACTAATAAACACAAAGAACAAGCCACCTAAAGCTCGCTCATAAGAGGCTTCAAGGGATGGAGAATAAGCTTCATAAAATACCTCGAACCTAGTCATACTTGAAGTTAACAAGCTTGACTCATGTTTATTGGTTTGAGCTTTTCTTTTTTCAAAATTTTAAAAGTTTTAGATTAGGTTCATACTTGAACTCCACATTCTGGTCTGAAGTTTGGTTATATATATAAAATTAAAAAAAAATCCTACCTGAAGTTGGAGCTTCCTCCTTTGTTTCTATATATGTGTATGTCGTTGCATTTCTCACTTCTTTCACAAACAACCCCTAACCTTAACCAACTCATCTGCTTCTTTCGTTTCCTTTTATTATATTTGTCCCTTCTTTGTGATTTTCTTCCTCAAGTTTGTTCTTTTCTTCTTTAATCTTGTACAATTTGATCGAATCACCTTTTCACATCCCCCAATTTAACCTAAGAATAGTTGCAAGTAAAACTTGAGGAGAGAGTTACAATTTCATTGCGAAGAGTAAGCAAAGGTACAACATGGAGTTTGATTTTATTGTTTGCCACTTAGTTTCATTCTTTTACATCAGGTCTTCATTGGCAATGGAGTTATGAAGAATTGTGAATAGCAAGCAGTAGATCATCTACACTGGGAAATCGGTTAACATGATAAACAAGGATTGCAAAGAATTTGAGCCAATGATGGTTTAGATTGGGTGATTAGGCTTCGAGCTCACAAATATGAGCATATATCGATCAAGTTTGGGCTGTTTGTAAAGGTTTTCAGGTCAAATTTAGATAGCCTCACGCCTGACCTAATCTATTGTCATGAAGATTAGCATATAAGTCTAATGAGCTATTCCACATATCACCAATTGGTTTTAGGATGAAACCTCACTTAGACTTATATATGGTTTAACTTTCCTTCTCGTGTGGGCCTGTAGGCCCATTGTAAATTCGAACATGGTATCAGAGCCTCTATGACTAAATAATTATGAGTTCGAATCCTATCACCTACCTATTCTAATTAAATTAAGCACAAGGTAAAATAGGCCTGTGCAAGTTTCAAGCCTAAAAGGCCTTCACTTGAGGGGGTGTGTTAGAGAATATACAAAACCAATTAAGTTGGCCTCACACAACAACTTAAACTATTGTGATAAAACGGTTACTTAACATCATGTTTAATAGAGAGGGAAAAAAGAAACAATGCAACAGAAGGAATGGAGCACATTTTTTTAGTGGAAGCGCACGAAGGCAAAGAGATGAGACAAAAGTGCTTTTAATAAATCTGTGATAAGAGTACACACACCTTTAAGTGTAGGTTCAATCTATACATAGCCAGATAAAAGTGAAAGTGGCAAAGAACAAAGAATAAGGGACATAAAATAGAGAATGAAAGAAGGGACGAAGGATTCTCTAATATATAGTCAAGCTACAGGTTGGTCAACCATGTAGCTCGACAAGTCTGACTCAAAGTTTAAAATGTTTTTCTAAAAAAACTCAAATTTAACCTAAAGCTTAGTTAACTTAAATTAGGTCTGTCGATTTTAAGTCGAACTAGCCAAATCCAGGCTTATTTGTCATTCCTAAATTTTAATAAGCAATGTTATTCAACAAAAAATTTGAGCAAAAGATGGAAAAAGGTATAACAAAACTGAAAATCATATTCAAAGGAAGTATTTATCAGAATTTAGGCTTAGTTCCACCTTTATCTCATTCATCATTGTCAACATCGTCATCAACTAATGACTTTATTTTTTTCCAAGAAAATTTATACAAGTAGTCATGATGATGAAGTCACTGAAGAAGTATTTGAAGAAGTTTCTTAAGAACAAGAAGAGGATAAAAGAGAAGAGAATTACAAAGAAAATGAGGAATTGTTGAAGGACTTTGATGCAAGCATTAACAAGATGAGCATGAACAAGAGGCTTGTTGGGAAGCACATAAAGTTTGTGTTCAATTGCACAATCGCGACCAACAAAGTTCCTCAGCGAAGTCGTTGATAGTGACTCACGAGAAGTTCGTCGTGGTAAAAGTCATTCCCTTCATCGCAGTGAAGTACCCAGCTTCAATAAAAAAACCTCTCAGGACAAATACGCCGTGGTGAAAGAGTCTGACTTCGCTGTGACGAAGTCATCATATGAATCCAAATAAAACCCTTTGGGAAAGGTTCGTCACTACCAACATCTGGCTTCACCGTGGCAAAACCTTCAGATTCAAAACCCAGAATCCCAACATTTACACTTGACTAAACACACATCTTACCTATTCTAACCACATACACATTTACCAATCTCAACCAAGAAGAATATGCATAGATTTGTTGGATAAGTTAGACTACGGGCTTTGATTATGGTTTGATGTAGGTTGTGATGATGAAGGTTTAAGGCTATAAAGACCATCCTAGAGCACTCCCCGAAGCAAAATTGTCCCTAAAACCTTGTCCTTAAAAAAGACAACATTCATTAGAAAATTCAACCGCAATTTTATTATCCTTAGTTAGTTTTGAAATACTCAAAAGATTTTTTATGATAGACGACACATGTAATATCTGTTTGAGAGCTAATGGTGTATGTGTGTTATCATGAAATTTGACAAATGATGAACCAATATTAGCTATAGGTAAGGTATTACCATTAACAACGATGAGTTGCTCCTTGCCACCATATTCTAATCCAAGAGATAGGTTCTGAACGTTAGTTGTGACATGATTTGTAGCACCGTTATCTAAAAATCATGTGGTATCAGATATAGAGTTTTTAGAAGAATGTGATGACTGCCGGTTCTAAGCAAGGAATATCTGAGGAGAGCGTTGAACTGATTGGGAGTTGCCATGAAACACAAGCTGAGGCTGTTGAGACGTCCAAATTGATTGAGATCCCTGCCAGGTCTGATCAAATCACTCATAGCAACAGAGCACATCATGACCTAGTTTCTGGCATTACTGACAAAAGATACGAGAGTTGCCAGACTAACGACCTCCTCTACTACAACCACCACGACCTCTAGATCCACCATGACCTCCTTGATTTGTAGCCCTGTTTTAAGTATTGAAGCTTGCAAAGTTGGCATTAGGTGACATGATCGACAATTGAGTAGCAGTAGTAAGTTGCTCCAAACGAGTCTCATGCATCATGAGAGAATATTGTGTTTCTTGAAGTATGGACAGAGACATTGTGTAAGTAAGAAGGACAATTACAGGATCATACTCAGGGCCTAAACCATTTAAGGCATTGAGTATCAACTCACTTTTAGGAACTTTGTGACTAACAATGAGCAAGGCATCACCAATAGACTTTATTGTTTGCATATGTTCACTTATTGACATCGATCATTTTTTGGTCGTTGAAAGTTGTTGTTTCAGTTGCAGGAGATGCACCATTGATGTTTGGGCATAAAGCTTCTCAAGGATTTGCCAAGCTTCAAGCGAGGTTTGTGACTGGTTAACTAGTCCGATTACTTCTTCACCAATGGTGGAGAGTAACCTGCATAAAAGAAGCTAATCAGAACGACGCCAAGCCCGATACTCTAGATTTGGTTGAGGAGCCTAATTTACAGAAGACCCAGGTATATATTGTGATGGTGGAACAACAACTTCAGAGATAAAATTATCAAGTTCAAGAGCTCGGATAACAGCCAAGACCTGTGCACGCCAGTTGATAAAATTCTTTCTATTGAGTTTAATGGGAAGATTGAAATTTAGAGTTTTGGCAAGAGCTGGAAAATCAAGAGAAGGTGCAGGAGTTTGAGTTTGTTGAGATGCATTTGCAGTTTCATTTTGATTTGTAGAAGAAAAGGAATTATTTGTAGGATCTGCCATTTAGATGTTTGCCTATAGCTCTGATACTATGAAGAGAAAGAAACTGAAGAAGAGGAATGTTTTTGTATTTCTTTCGTTACTTATTTTCTTGTGAATAGTACAATATATGCACAAGTTTTATAACAGATCTAGAGTAAATTTGTGCAGCTTATTGTGCAAGGACGGTCTGTTGGAGAAAATAGAAATTGTTATTTTTGGAAACCTCTAAGTTAGGATCTTCTGTATGTAGTTACATGATGAATTCCCGAGGTGAGGTCTTTATGTTTTTCATCTTGAGCTAATGGGCTTGAATTGATTTATGATCCAGCTCTAGTGACTAAACTCAAACTGGGATGCTCTCAACAGTCTTCCTACTGGTTACCTACACGGTAGGATGGCACCATTAATGAATTTCTACGGATTCATGTCTCTTGCTTTTGTCATACTTGGACTTTTCTGGTTCTTCCAATATGAAAGAAATTGGAAAGAAGTTTTCCCGTTGCAAAACTGCATAATAATGGAGATAACACTGGGCATGTTTGAGATGGCTCTTTGATATTTTGACTATGCTGAATTTATTGAAACTGGAATTAGGCCAACAGGTACTACTTTATGGGCAGTCACTTTTGGTACTGTTAAGCGCATTTTATCATCTTGATGGTATCAATGGGTTATGGTGTTGTAAGACCTACCTTAGGTGGTTTGACATCAAAGGTGATCAGGCTTGGAGGGACCTTTTTCCTGGCCTCTGAAGTGCTGGAATTGGTTGAGAATGTTGGTACTGTGAGTGATCCTTCTGGAAAAGCAAGACTCTTCTTGGTTCTTCCTGTTGCGCTCCTGGATGCTTTCTTCATTATCTGGATATTTAAGTCTCTTTCCGCTACTTTAAATAAGCTTCAGGTACTTCATCTGCAATTCCTAATGATGTTTACTTAATGTTGTTCTGAACTTAGGCTTTGAATTATAATGCATTTTATTAAAAATACACCCTAACACCAGCATCATTTTTTCTTCTTGAGCGATCTTTCCATTATTGCTTTATGTAACCTAAACTTCCAACAATTTGACAGACAAGGCGAACCATGGGAAAGTTGGACATGTATCAAAAATTCACAAATGCTTTAGCCATTGCAATTATTGTGTCTGTAGGCTGGATATGCTACAAGGTCGTATAATATTCAATACTCATCGCTGACTGTTTCAACTAGTTGGTTAGGTTTATCTTCCCACTGATATTTTTCTTCAGTGGAGATCTGGAATGTATCATCTAATGGAGATCTGGAAGAAGAAAAGACAGAGTATGGTAAATCCTAAATGGATGTTGGAGATGCGGTTGATCTGCAAGCTTGGTGTTATTTGTATAAATCCTTTTGGTTGGTTAACCAACTTGCATTAAGCATTTTATATGAGGTAGATAAATGGAAACTTCACCCTGGAATTGCAGTGTCTTTAGCTATTTCCACTTTTCAATCTATTTGTCCTTGTTTTGTTCATCAGGTCATCAATTTGTTAAATTATTATTGTCAGAGTAGAAAATGTAATGCATCTTTTCATCTTTTTGTCATACACTTAATTTCTGGTTGGCCTTTCGTCTCCCTTGTAACAAAACTCTTTTATGTTGTATTGATGTTCATCCTTGCATGAAGAACTTGAATGCTTTTTCTGTTGTATTGATGTTCACCCCTGAATATGAGACTACTACATGAGTGCCTACATTGTCATATTTTTGTCTTTGATTACTGTACTTGAATTGTCAAACCAGTTGGGTAAGTTGATAGAGAAACATCCTTAGCTACTTTGTGGAATCCCAAGTATCTTTGCTTGTCCAACTCGTATTGTTTGGTGCTAGTGGAGGCCGCAAGTTTACTAATTTTAGTCTCACCGATAGGTTATATCATCATCCCATTGATGGCAAGCTCGCCGCCCGACTAAAATAAGTTTGGTTTAGCCTGGAATTGCAAGCATAGTTCATAACTAGCAGCACTGAGGCTCTTGCTTTGAAACAGGAAAGGTTACTTTGTAAATGTTTAATGCATGCATCATTTTCTGCAGCAACTACTTGAAGACAAAATTGAATAGAATTGGATAAGTTAAAAGAAAAGGCGTTATTTCTATAATTATAAGTTATGTATACCTAGACAATGCATTTTAAAGCCAAGAAGAATATTTGATTCAATATATTCTTCTTATTTTAACATTTATGACACTAAAAAGGAAATAAAATATATTTGATGATGTTATGTTATATTACCATATATTTTATATAAATAAAAATAGTGGCATTATCATCTTGAAATTTTTATGTAATCCAAACAAACTAATTTGACTGATTAATTTAAATTAATATTATATCTAATATAATTATTTTTATAAATAATTTAAATTAAATAAAAACAAAATATTTTAATTGTTATTCACTTTTCAAGATTACAACTTCTACAGTCTGCCAAACAAAATCAAGAACAAGAGAGTATTAAGAAAGGGACTTGTTACAGCTTTCTCCTAGGAATGTAACAAGCACATGTTGCAGCTTTAAGCCAAGACAGTTGCGTATTGTATTTCGTTGTCTGTTTCCCTTCTACTCATGTTGCACTATGTCTCATTACTTTTACATGGTTAGTTGACGTTTTTTTCCCGTGCTCATCCATATTTCACTTCTCTTCTTCACTATAAATGGATTTATTAATTAAAAAATAACAATAATTCTAAATCAATAACAATATTTAATTATATATATGTGTGTGTGTGAAGTAACAATCTTACGGAACCTGGTTAAGGATAATATATTATTACTTTTCATCATTACAACTTCGGATTATCCAAGGTATGGTTAAACTGTCAAACCTTATTAAATAATTAACTATGTTACATGTCAATCATTAATGATTAGTGAATGATTTAAAAAACTCATTTTTCTCACTCATTCAATCGCTCTGGCCAAGATCTTAAAACAACCATTAAGATCAATGACAACATAGAGCTCAAATTCATTACCTAGAGTCGATGGATCTCATCTTGACTCGCCACTAATCAGATAGGTACGTAATTATATCCAATGATCATTCAACTAGCATTTTTACATGCTAGGTGTCTGACGTCAAAACATAATAAGTGATCTATTGATTACTATGATAATCTCAGATCAAAGGAAAAATATACATTTAAATTCTTATGAGAATATCCCACTTGACGGTTCATAGGTAATATTAACCATTGGGAATTCTCAATTTAGTCAATTCAATGATCATATCTCCATATGCATAATCTATATATGTAACTTAGTAAATGAGATCTACTAATATCCATCTAATAGATACTATTACGTATATATTAATCTAACTGGATCATTAAAGCTCTTATTTGATGATCTTATGATCAAGAACACTTTTAGATTAAACCCTAAAGACTTAACTTTCATTATCATAATCTTCATTATGATAATAAGTGTATAAATTTAATCAAAAACTTATCGTATTAGAATAAAAACAATAAATGTAATATAATAATAAAATCATTTACCATATTATTAATCAAAATTAATAATTATAAAAATAAGATGTTCAATCTATTACATAACGATTGGGTCATGGGTATAATTCTAACGTAGGTTTTGTTGATAGAGCCATTTGATTTTCCATTCTACCTAGATTTTGAGCCACCTTCCATAGATAAGTATAAAGATGGAAAATGCATTTCCAAGATACAAAGGCCTTTACAGTCCCTAGATGTGCATAGGGAAGCTTAGATGGGAGGTATGGGCTGCATTCTCTAGTAGTTTCCATTGCAACTTTCCAAACTTGATGATAAAACTCAAACAAGCTAGGGAGGAACCACCTCGCACTCAAAAGGTAGAATCACCCACCCTAGGCACCCCCACACCCCGGCTCGACAGAGTTGTGAGAGGTGTAAATCACGGTTTAATTTCACTTAGACTATCAGAAAGACGGTCTTTTTTTTTATGTACACAAGGAGCCACCACATTGAATAAACTCCCACACTAGGTTATCAGAAAGGCGGCCTTTTTTTTCAATGTGCACAAGGAACCACCACATTGGATAAACTCCCACACTACCGCTGCCAAGACTCAAACTTGAGATCTTACACTCAACTTTCCTTTCTGATAACCAGTTGAGCAATCTGTGCGGACTAGGAGGAACCACCTCAAAATGTTAAAAAAGACCAGCGGATTTCAGTTGCAAGACTAACTTTGAGTAGAAAGAAGTTCGAGCATATCTCTCTAGCATCCCTGTATAAATGACCCTGACAGGAAGGATCTATATAGTTACAAGCTTATTACAAGTACAACAGGTATAAGAACAAATTCTAATCCCTACAAAATACAAGACACTTGATTTGTAACATCTGTTAAAAGTGAAATGGTACGTTTGGATTATAAGACTAATGTAGCGACCTTGTTTTATTCTTCTCCTCTCCCTTTCTTCCCGCGGTTATTTTTATTTAATAATTCATAATACATGCCTACACGAAGGAGGAGGCTTAGAGGTGTCCCGACAAGCGTTCCATTCCACATATAAAGTAAACCGGGCATAGGTGGGAATGAGAAAATGCTTTCAAAATTAAAGTTAATTGGATTTAGAGTTATTTCTTGAAATTATTTCACTAACTTTAATTGCATTATAAGATTAGAATATGCTAATAGTTATTTTTCTTTTGAAAGGGAAAAAATACAGTTTACAAAACAAGTCGGCCGAAACGAGCGCCCAACTGATCCTCAAGGAGGATAGAATGGCACCCACTGGGGGTGGTATCTAAAAAGTACATCCAAAGTCGAACCGCACCGCATAGCTTGCTAGCCAGTCCGCCCAACGATTACCCTCCCGGTTGATGTGGTGATGCGTAATGGTCCGGTTTCGAGAAAACAGTTCCCGAATCTCCTGAACTAGAGGATTGAGTATGGTGGACCGGCTCGCCTCAGCGGAGAGAAGAGTGAGCACAGCGATTGAGTCTACTTCTAGTTCGATCCGACGAAAACCGAGTGTCCAAGCAAGGTTGAGACCGGAAAGCACACCCCAAAGTTCCGCAGTCACTGGTGTGCACCAGCTAAGGTTGTGGACAAAACCGCCAAGCCAAGTGTCCGAACTGTCGCGTAGGAGACCTCCCGCGGCAGCGGACAAGGAGGAGGGTGTGCACATGCCATCTGTGTTGAGTTTGACCCATCCGTTAGGCGGTATGCACCAGCCAATCAGTTGTTCTTGACGAGGCCGATGTCCCAATATAGCTTGTTGCCGCCAGACTGCAGCTTGCTGGATCTAACCTACAAAAGACGTATTGAGAGAAATGGGTGAGGGGGGCCAAGTGAACTAAGGGTTGAAAATGCTCGAATTCCGCCAGTTCCACAAGAGCCAACAAGTGACTCCAAAAAGCAGCGACCAATCCTGGCCCAAAACTCGCGTGTGGGTTCTGAGGTTGGTGGTGAGCCACTGACGAGGCGGCAAAGATAAGAACTCGGGAGGAATTGCACAAGGGGGAAAGGAATCCCACACCTGACGGGCTTTAGGGCAGTCTCGTAGGATGTGCAGTGCGAGTTTGTCAAGACCATAGTGGTAACAAGAACCGTCCATAGTAAGGTGGCGACTCAGGCGATGGTGATTGGTGAGAAGCTGATCATGCACTAATAGCCAAAGAAATGTGCGAATACGTGAGGGGCCTACCCAATGCCAAATGAGCTGCCAGCAGTCATCCATCTCGGCGTCTGCCTGGTCCAAAATCATGGAGTAGGTGGAGGCAACCGTGAAGTGTCCAGTCTTAGAACGGCCCCAAATGACCTTGTCTTGTCCAAAGAAGGGTCGTGGGGGAAACGTGCCGGTGATGAGACAGCAAATCGAAGGCGGGAGACAATTTTGAAAAGCAGGCCAGTGCCAGTCCCCTGCGTCGTCCACAAACTGATTGATCCGGAGTGTGCACGAGGAAGGAGAAATGTGGGAGACAACAAGATTGATAAGAGGACCTGTGCCGGTAAGCCAGAGGTCCAACCAGAATCGAACCGTATCCCGTCACCAATCATCCATCTTATGCCCTGTAGCACCAAGGGCCACGTCGCCTTTATTCTCTGTCAGACCATCGAGCCGCCAGTGGTGGCAATGGAGGTGGGCCCGTGGGTGGCATCAAAGTTATATTTGGCAGTGAGAACCTGAACCCATAGGGCGTGAGGTTTAGTCACCAGAGTCCAGCCTAATTTAGCAAGAAAGGCGTCATTAGTAGCTCGGATGTTACAAATGCCTAGACCCTCTTGATCTTTAGGCATACAGAGAGTCTCCCAGTTGACCAGGTGAATCCTCTGATGGTCCGCAGTAGAACCCCACAGAAACTGACACAGGGTTTTCTCGATAGCATCAAAAGGCCCCGGGGCAAACGGACAATCTGCATCGTGTAACTAGGTAA
The DNA here is from genome assembly GCA_027564335.1 of Erythroxylum williamsii. Classification (NCBI taxonomy): domain Eukaryota; kingdom Viridiplantae; phylum Streptophyta; class Magnoliopsida; order Malpighiales; family Erythroxylaceae; genus Erythroxylum; species Erythroxylum williamsii. The sequence continues at coordinate 11,327,823 of JANITW010000005.1, read as the reverse complement.
CGCTGCGAGCACCAATTGGGCTAGAGTAACGCGTCCTGCAAAGGATAGGAATTTGGTGG
>JANITW010000005.1:11279317-11295104 GCA_027564335.1 Erythroxylum williamsii | reverse complement strand
ATAAATAGAATTTTTGTTATATGTATTAAAATTTCCTTTAATTTTATCGATACATGATTTTTATCTCTTTGTTAGGAAAATAGGATCTTAAATTTGATGTTGAAAATGCTAACTGTGCTATTCTTATGATGTTGGCTGATGATTTTGTTGTTAAAGAGACCATGTTGATGATTTTGCCTGCAACTTAAAACAGTAAAGACCAAAGCAACTAGAACAAGAGGATAACCAAGAGATCATTGCAGCTTGTGCGGCATTTTCAGGCTTCTTCCCAGTCCCAGTCCCAGTCGCAGTCCATAATTTTTTCCGCCCGCCTGAGGGACAAGTGTCTACATGTTTTCTATTTTCACAACTTCGTATCTTGCTACCAGCCCACCTAACTAACTAATAAATAAAGACATCATGATTGATAGCGTGAGCAACCGTCTAATCTAAACGTTTGTAAGTGTTCGACTTGTCAAGTTAATTATAACCATTTCAATAACTTTTAAATATAACCAAATAAATCAGTGTGAGTGATTCAGCACTCTCATCTTTTAATTAAAGATCTCGAGTTCAAGTCTTGAGAATAAAAAATCTATTTGGCCAACACTTTACCTCTTACGGCCTGACCTGATGCGAGCAGGGATTAGTCTGAAAATAGATAACTTAAAGGCGTCTTTTCATGAATTGAGACCCTCCTAAAACACCTAAACATAATAAAAAATAATACTAATTCGTAAGCAATTTTTATTAAGAACAAGTATTTAAATTTATCATTTTAAATTTTATATTTTAATATGCATAATATTTATTTATTAACTTTAAAAATATCGTTGTAGAAAGATGAAAAATAAAAATATTTGCATCATATGGATTACAATTAAAAATTGAATTAACAAATTCCATCTATTATTTTTTATTGAAAATGTATTTATTTTATAAAACGTGTTAATTAATTATATGATGATGTTTAGTAGATCTAATTGATAAATAATAAAAATAAAAAGCCCATGCAAAAACATTGCTCTCCAATCCAAACCCAAATATCAAACAAAAAGAAATGAAAAATTAAATCAGAGAGAGAGAGAGAGAGAGAAGAAACTTACAGAAAGAAACAAATTAAAGGAAGAACAGAGAGAGAGAGAGAGAGAGAGAGACGGAAAAGATCGGTAATGGCGACGGAGGAGGACATCCTCCATCTCCATCTATCCCTCTCACATTCATAGCGATCACGTTCTCTTCATTTCTCTTCTTCTGGTACTCACACACTGTCTCTATAGACATGCCTGTCTGTCTCTGCACGTGCGTTTGTGTTTACGTGTTCACATCAGTTGGGCGATCACGGGTTCTGATTACGGATTCTTCGATTCACTGACCTCGTTTTTGGGAGGATCATTTTGGTTTTCATATCAATGTCGATTGTTTGATCAGAGATAGAAATCAGTTTACTTATGTTAATAGTCTTCTTTTTTTTAATTCTGTATTTGTTAGAAATTTGAATTTTAGAGTAAAACGCTTAATCTTTTCCTTTATACTTTTTGAAATTTATGTTTTCTCAAGGAACGTTATGTTGTTTTGTTGGCAGTTTTTTGGCGGTTTCTTCAAGTCTGAATCTGCGTGGAGTTGGTAGTAACAAGGAAGAGGGTGGAAGTTGAGTGGTTGTGTATATGTGTGGAAGCTGTAGATGTCTAGTGGAGGAGGTGGGGAGGAGAAGCAATGGAGCTGTGGGAAATCAGGGATAGCAAGTTTGCAGAGAATGAGTTCTATGGTGCGCGATATTGGGGAGCCTTGTCTTTCTCAGTCACCTATAAAGGTTATTATTGCTGTAAGACTCTCTTATCTATCCATTTGCTTTTCTTTTTATTTTTCACTTACTGCTTATTCTGTTGTTCTTTATCGAAATCGTTTAGTTTACTGTGGTTGGAGTAAGTTGCCTGATCTCTTTTTGGTCGTGACAGAAATTAAGCAGCTTTATTTGTCTTCCTGAATTATCATTGTTATTTACTGAATGTCTTATGCATTATTATCCAAGAAGGAATGCATTTGGCTCAAATAGAAAGAGGAAAGAGATGGTATTTGTAGAGTTGATTCAGTAGTTTCCATCAAAATTTTAGAATCACTTGAATGATTTTAATTTTAATGGCTAGTCCACTTAGTCTTTGTTAACTGATTCTGATAGGAAAGGAATACAGGAATTTTATGCACTGTTATGCTTCTATGTACGTAGAATCAAAGAGTACATGAACATGTAAAGTATTTTAATTGAGGATTGTCCTTAAGCAACATCAACGTTGGATCTTATTTCTCTATTATCTGCACTTTCTGGCCCAGTTTACAGCTCAGTGTCATGTTGTATATTAAAGGGGTCCACATTCATGCCTTCAGGACATTGGACTCTTAAGTAATTCAAACAACTGCTAATTATTTCATGTTAATTTATGTTTTTTTGGCTGTTTGTTCATACTAAAGAACCTAATGGAGCAAAATGATGTTTGACTCTTTTTTTTGTTGTACAGCTGGAGCATAGAGAGAACTTCAACAATACATGTCACCTTCTCTTGCGTCTTGTGAATTCCTTAATTTAGTTTCTTGAATTTGAGAATTGTGGGGATGGTTTGGCTTGTTCAAGTTGGATAGAGGTCTTTGTACATTTTAGCTCCCTTTGAATTTTAGCTGTAATAATAACTGTGTTTTCTTCTATTCATTTGAACCTCTTTTCTGAGATATCTTGTTCTCAATGGAGCAGGTAGGCAGAATGCTGAAGCCAGACAAGTGGCAGGCAACGTTTGACAATGATGGGAAGGTGTCTGGTTTTCAGAAAGCACTCAAGTTGATTGTTTTGGGGGTATGCTTTGTCATATTCCATTAATTATGTGCCTAAGCCACAGTCCATTTATGTCTTTCTCCGTTTGTGTTTCTCTTATTTTATTGCAAAGTCTGAGATTTCTTTACTTTTTCTGTTAGAACATGTTTGGGGTAAAAGGATGCATGTCTTTTGACCTTTACAATTCAAAGACTGTTTTGTATAATTAGTTTGATTGTCCGGATCTACGCCATTATCAGAAAGCAAATACTTACTCCAAAAGCAGAAACAGAAAGTAGACAGGTTTTTCTGTTTTCTAAATTTAACCGTCGGTGGCTTGTACGTATTTGTGCTTCTTTTGTAAGATTCAGATATCATTGAAGATGGGTACAGTAGAACTACAGCTTAATGGGTGTCCATGCTATTTTTAATCTGGATAGGTTATTAAGAGTAGATCAATATATTCTTCAATTGAAAATGAAAAAGTATTATTCCATCCTTGAAGTTTCAAGCACTGTTCATGATTTGCATTTGTATTTACTATCTAAACATCCTCTCTCTCTCGCTTACACATGCATGCTCACGTAAACACACTCGTGCATGTGCATCATATTTTGTTTTCCTCTATCCTACAATGGATAAAAGATTAGTCGCCTTGTAAGAGTCAGAGTTTATTGTCTATTACTTGTCCTGAATGGATTTTTATTCTCACCAATCTGATTGAGAGCTCTCTTAAAGTAGTCCAGTACATTTTTTTTCATACATGATGATTGTATTTGCATTCTGACAGGGTGTGGATCCATCGATTAGGCCAGAAGTTTGGGAATTTTTACTTGGTTGTTATCAACTGACCAGCACTGCTGAGTATCGAAGGCAACTTAGGATAGCCCGGAGGTCTACAATTCTAATTCCTTTTATCATTGGTTCCAATAATGTTTCTTAAGGCCTTGTATTGTCCTGCTGTATTTTTTTCAAATGAAACTAATGGAATTATCGAGTTACTTCGATGATGGTTTATAATGCTATTCCAAATAATGAATGTGAGCTGTGGTATCATCTCTTGGTTCTCTTTATTGTTTGCATTGTCCAACATTAAGTTCATTCCTCTTGGCCTTGTGCTTTTAGTGCCAAAGTGTCAAGAACATTGGTAAAGTTAGAACATGAACTAGGATATCGTTACATATTTGTTTATGATTGATATCTACCTAGACTTTTGGATTCATGAGATCTAAGCCAAGACTGGATCTTACAGCTATCTTTTTATTCTCAACTTTCGTTTCTTGGCTGAGTCGTATGAGCTACTTCTCCACTCTCTCTCTCTCTCTCCCCTTAAAGTTTACTAGGGGTTCATGGAACATTTTTTCGATTTCTGTTTTTTTTTCCATTCATTTTGTTGTTGTAGAGTCAACAGGATGGTGGAGAAAGGAACGAGGAAGGTATGATTTCTTGTAGAAGAAATGTTAGATTATGTACTGATTCTATTGTGTAAACAGAATCAGATAATACTTTATCAAGTTGTATCAATTTAGATGTAGAAGTCTTCGGCACTTAAATGATTTCTGCCACTATTATCGCATCTAATTTGGGTTGACTTAGTCTTTGGGTGAAATTCTTGGATTTGGAGTTTGGAGTTGCCAAAATTCTTGGAGTTAAGCCTTTGGCTGATATTTGTTCACTTTTTGTCATAAAGTATATAAAAAAAGATTAGATGTCGGTTGCTGAAAAGAATAGGAAGCACGACTTGGCAGGTGAAAGAGGAGATAATGACTTAGGGACATTTTACTCTTTACATTTTCTTTTATCTTTATATCTATTTATTTTCCTATTTTTGTTGGTTCCAAATTACAGCAATGGCTTGTTTTGCTTATAGTAGTATAGTTTCAACATTCATAGCAAATGATTCTTATAAGATCTCCACTCTTAAAAGACTCGGTTTGGTTTATGATTTACCATAACACAATTGTGTGGGAGAGTGCCACTGTAAATATCTGTTGACAATTATTCACTTATAAGTATGTGCGTACTGTGTGTGTATTAGATGTCATTGTATTTGTACCATTTGTTATTTGAGATGCAATGATTGGTATGTGAATATGATAGTTGTTTTAACATAGCACCTTCCTTTCTAGGTTAAACAAGTTATTTGACGTATTGCATGGTTAGAACTTCTTTTTTCCTGTTTAATACATGTGAACTTCTTTATTTATCATTTTCACTTTATTAAAACTTTTCCTTCAGGGAACGCTATGAGGACCTTATTAGGCAATGCCAAATGATGCATTCAAGTATAGGAACTGGTGAACTTGCATTTGTTGTGGGGTCCAAAGTTATGGATATGCGGACATCCAAGGATGACAGGAAGGGGGAAGCTAAAGATGAAAGTAAAAAAAGTCCTGGTGATTCTGCTCATATTGCTGATACAGTAGGGAACTGTAGAAATTTGGCTAATAATTGTATGGATACATCATATGAATGCGGAAGGGATAGTTCTAGTGATTCTATTGAGCTCACTGATGTGAGAGAAAGCACAGATAGTGCAACATTTGACAATTATTTTGTTCCTGAGGCCGGTCCACTCAGTAGTAGTTCACGGAAAAGAGAAGATGCTAATGGATTACAGTATGATGCAGAGGGTTATTTTGATTTTCCTGCTTTACCTGTCATAAATTTGTTTGACAAAAGAGGAGAAGAATACAATGAGGAGCGAGCTGACAAACTTTCTATCCAACGGAAATTAAGATTTGAAGATGACAGAATGCACAGTTTTGAAATTAATAACAACAGAGAACTAATCATGGAACCCAATGGTTCACAATCTAACAGTTTTCCACATGCATCTCATCATAAAAATTCTGAAATTGAAATTGTTCATTGTGATGACCACGGATGTGCATCTTGCTCCAATAATTTAGAGAAAGATATATTGAATGGATTTAGAATATCAGATGCTCCACAAACATCATTCTTGCCTACAAGTGCAACAACTTCTCAAGGAGTGGCCACTCACGATAATAGAGAATCTGAATGGCTTTGGACTTTACACCGCATAGGTAACTCCTATCTATGTTCCATTCACAGAGGCAATGAATCTATGTAATGAACTGTTTCTTATGACTTGGGAGCTAACTTCAACTTTTGTCTTCAGTTGTCGATGTTGTTAGAACAGATAGTCATCTTGAGTTTTATGAAGATCAGAGAAACTTAGCAAGGATGTCTGATATCCTTGCTGTTTATGCATGGGTTGATCCTGCAACAGGCTATTGTCAAGGTTGTATCACATCCCATTTTTGTGGAAAATCCTAACTTTAGTTGATGGAAAATTGAAGTTTTGATTTGAAGCTGTAAACTCATTGTTTACTTGTTTGACTACTTGATATAGGAATGAGTGACTTGCTGTCTCCTTTTGTTGTTCTGTTTGAGGATGATGCTGACGCATTTTGGTGCTTTGAAATGCTTCTGAGGAGAATGGTATTACTAAAGTTGTCAAACATGTTTTGTCAAAATGCTTCTTGCTATCTTTAAAATGTATTTGTTGCTCTTCTCCAGCGTGAAAATTTTCAGATGGAAGGGCCAACCGGAGTGATGAAACAGTTGCAAGCATTGTGGCACATTTTGGAACTAACAGACAGGGAAATCTTTGCACACCTCTTGCATATTGGTGCTGAAAGCCTTCATTTTGCTTTCAGGATGCTGATGGTCCTTTTTCGTAGGGAGTTATCTTTCGCTGAGGTTCTTCAAATGTGGGAGGTGTGTGTATTTTGTTTGTTTATTTTGCACAGAATATATGAAGTGCATTTCCTTTTACAACATTGGTGACGAAAGAATCTACCTAAAACCTTACGTACTTGTATTGCTTGTAACATGAAACTCAAAGTGATAACCTATTAGCCAACATTTAGAAGATCGAAAACCTTTGGCAGCACATGCCTAATTTCATTTTGCATATGGCTACCTGCTAGTCTTTCTAATCAGGCAAGCTTCTATGGCAAAAAAAACTTTTAAACATTGTTTTGCATTCTCATTTGGTGGATTTACTTGATCTGTATTGCCATTTGTTCTTTCATGTTGGTGTAATTATTTGAGGATCTTTTCTAAACACTTTGTAGGACACTCTTTTATGTTTTGGAGATGGACAAAATAGATCAACTTCATTTTGCTTAGCGTGTAGCTGCTCTTTTATTTGTAATATGAAGGTTCTTGGTTTGAACTCTTTGCATGCATTCCCTGACTATTGTATTTGCGTCCTGTGCTGTACATTGATTTGCATGAGGAATTACTATTTTTTGAAAACTGGAGATGGACGAGTGATTATTGGTGTTCCTAGAAATTCTCTTATATATTGGAATCTTTTAGCAAAGTGGCTCTAACACAACCAACATATGAACTTTGAAGCATAATTGCTGTAAAAGTCTGCCTTTCTTGTTGAAGAAATTGGACATAAGGTTCAACCTTCAGTTGGCAGGCAGTATACATTATTGATTGGTGTAATTACTTTTATTGCAGATGATGTGGGCTGTTGATTTCGATGAATCTACAGCTGGTTATTTAGAGGAAAATTGTCTGGAGGCTCTGGTGGTACATCCTCCAAGGGATTCTGGAGGAGAAATGAAAGAGGAATGTGAAGAAGTTGGTAACAATAGCATAAAGGACAGTTCACATACAAAGAATCGACATGCTGATCACTCCACTTCTTACCACAGTGGGATGAAGGCAGAATCTTCCCATCCTTTCTGTGGTCTGACAAGAAATTTTTGGGCAAAAAGTGGTCACCTTCAGATTAGCAATGTTGTGTCATCAACTAAGAATGGAGATGATGAGCTGCCAGTCTTTTGTGTGGCAGCAATATTAATCATTAACCGTCATAAAATCATCAGAGAAACACGCTCAATTGATGATATGATTAAGGCATGTATTTAAATTCGAGATCTGTTGCAATTAATATGATCATAAATGACAGTGGTGCATGATAATCATTCCTCTTTACTTTTTTTGTTCTATGTTGGATCATCTATCTAATCTCTGCTAGTTTCTGTTGAGATTGGGACTTGGTTGTTATGATTTTTGTTCTCCATCTTCTTTTGCTCAGAGAACTCCATGGGATTAATAATAACCTGTCTCACTTGTTTGAATGCGTGGATGGAAACTTTTGATTGTATATTAACTTCAGGGAAAAAGTAGGAAAGAATTGAAAATTGAGTCTGAGTCAATCATGTTGTCTTATTGGTGTATGGCAAACCTGCATTTCACCTATTATAGGAATCGTAAAAGTTCTGTCAATTCTTGCTGTATTATGTACCTTGACTAGTATCTGATTTTTGAATCCTCTATACTTACTGACTATTCTCATAATGTTTTTCTTTAACATTTAATACTTATATCATGCAGGTTTTCAATGATAAGGTTCTAAAGATTCATGTCAAACGGTGTATACGCACTGCTATCAAACTTCGGAAGAAGTACTTTTACAAAGTGAGATTCATGTTCAATTAACAAAATTGTGCTAATGCCACCCTTTCAGCCTTTATTCTCTTGTTTAATCTTCTATATTTTGGATGCCATATCTTTCTTTCATAGCTGCTCACTGTGAGACTAATTTTTTTTGGTGAGGCAGCTAATAAAAAACAAAAGTCCTGCATCTCAGAATGGTGAATAGCCTTCTGTCATTTCTCGTGTACAGTTGCTATCTGCATCCAAATTCTAGCACTCCGAGTTGGTATTTATGTGTGAAGATGCCAAATTACGATTCTGCCTGGACAGAGTTTTGTTATTAGATAATTTAGGATGGAATTGTTAACGATTAGTGCTGTTGCTGGCCCAAGATTCATTCAGTTCTTGTCCTTCCAATTTCTCCTCTCATCTTCTGTGAGGTAACTGTTTGTTGCACTTACTGTTGATTGATGTGAGGTTTTCAATTTATGCATGCTTCATTCCCAGCCACTATCACTTGCATCCTTTAAGTTGCCAACAAATTCTGTTTCAGTAGAGATGGATCTTAGTTGGGCTTAATTTTAAGTGCTCGTTGCAGTATTTAAGAATTCAGTTGATTAGTCAAACTTTTACACTTGGGATACTTGTCTTGCATAATTCTGGGTCTACTTGATGTAACGAATATGAAACGCAGAAACCCTTATTTTAGTCTAAACCCTTATGGTTTGGACCAAAATGAATAGAAGAATGGCTTATGAAGAGCTTCATGATCAGTTTTCGGTATATACATGTATTGATTTTCATTGTAGCCATCTTTAGGACTAAGAGAACATGATACTGATCTATTGAACTAAGAGGCTTTGTGCATGAGCTCAGAATAGGAACCATTCTCATTTTCTCTGTCTGTTATTGGTGCAATGCTATACTCAAACCATATCATCCACTTAGCTGAACATGTTTTCTCGAATTTTATCATATCTGGCCCACAATATTCTGAATACTGTCTTTGTATCTCTGATTTTTCAAGCTGACCGTTTTGTATGGAATCAAGTGAAATGTGTTGTTGTTCATGGTGACACTAAAATAAACTACATACTTTCACCTTACTTGCATTGGGTGACTATAATATTATAAATCTAATATAAGACCATTTGAAACTATCATTTTATTCATCTGAATGGAACTTGGAAACTACACATCAAGTATGTTTGCGAGTACCTTGTGAAATGGTTCAGTGTTCTTGACGGAAGCAGAACCAAACTGAGAGAATTTCAAATGGTTAAAGCAGAACCAAACTGAGAATTTCAAATGGTTATGTGATAGCATGCAAAGTTGGTGGAGTCTTCGTAGGTCTCAGTTTTTTTCTTGTACATTTTCTTCGCATTATTATCTTACTGGTATTTCTTTTTTTTTTTTCCTTAGTGAACAGAAAGATTTGGATGTACACGCGAGTTCTTTATGAGCAAATGGTTCCAGTTTGTTGAGTTACTCTCAGGTTAGGTAAATACAGGTCATCTTCTTCACATACAAAATTTCATTGTACCACATATTTAGATTAACTAGTCTGTTGCCAGTTTTGATCTCACTTGTCTTTGTATGAAAATTCACGAGAGTACAATTATTGAAAATTTACCAATAAATCCGGTGGTCCAAATGTTTGATATAATCTTAGCAACATATATGCAGTCTTTATTATCAGTAGGAAAAATGTTCCGTATGTTCTTATTGGTAAACTGTTCATATATTTCCAAAGGAAAACAATGTCATTTAAGTTCACCATATTAATCTATACGCTTATGACAAATCCATTCTTGTTAAGATATAATATCTACTGGGATTTATACTGATTATTTTTAGTAGTGTATCTGCAATGTCTGACAGCTTATTCCTCAGTTGTTCCTGTTAAAACATTTCATTCCCCTATCTACTCATTGATATAGCGGATGGCCTTAGGAAGTCCTCAAACACATCAGGCCCATCAGCAAATTCTTGTATAAACAGAAGGGATTTATGGGATTTGCCCTCTTAAAGCAGGAAACTTGAGAATCTGTAGCTAGAACAAGAATCTGGGTTTAGATAAAACCATTTCAGACTGCCCCCTTTTCCTTGTGTTTGTGCATTGTGCTTTGTTTTCTCATTTGATCTACAAACTCCGGGTCCATGGTTTGGTCTAACTTTCCTGTGTTACCGAACCTACTTAACCCTTGATACATGTTAACAGTTGACAATACCGAGAAACGTTTATTAACTATATTCTTAAGGACCACAAGTGAGAGCGAGTGCTCCTTCTTTGATAAAAGTAGTGGGTTTTAAAGAATGAAGCATTTTCTGTATCCTTAGACTGGATTTTGAAGCATTTTCTGTATCCTTAGACTGGATTTTTCTTGGAAGAGTTATCAAACCTCGTACGATTTGAACAAATAAAGTCTTCCAATCTAAAAGATGGATGGGTGATAGTAGTAGTTGAAGATTGGATTGTTCCTGATTGCCTCGCTTATAGGATAAGAGGGCACATCTGCCTGTTTGTTCATTCCATCCCATATCAGTTAATTGGCCATAAATACTTACCAACACGTACCTCTTTTAACAGATGAATTAAGGTTTTTTTTAATTAACAGATAAATAAGGTTGTTTAATTATAAGAGATCAGGATTTATGTTGCGAAAATGCCTATGTTGTTTACCAAAAAGGCAAGATTGAGAACGTCAGCACCTGAGACTACGCCAGGACACCGGTCTTCAGGTACTATTTTTATCTTCTCGTATTCAAACACTGGAAAAGAAATTTTTAAGAATTCGTAAAAAGGCTTATCTCCTTCAGGTCATTAAACCAAACAGAATATTCAAACATAGAAGAAGAAGAAAGTTTCAGTTGAACGAGAAGAGTTGACCGTGTACGCACGAACAGTTGTCACAGCTAAATTGTCAGTAGCAGGAGTGACAGTGCAATAATCTCTGCTTGAACTAATAGATCTTTTTATGGAAAATAAAACTTTGATCCCAAGTTTAAAATAATTATATATATAAGGATGATTTGAATCCACAATCTCACTTAAGCCAGAAGAATTTCTTAGCAACTCACCTGTGCACACCAAGGTTACTTCCAATTACATTTTCCAAAAAGAGGAATTGGGTTACTTCCAATTACAACTCCCGTGTTAGCTTTCCAAGCTTTGATACAATGGGATTAGATTGATGTTCATACAATTTCAGAAATTTTTTCAAATTTTTAATTTTTAATATTATAAAAATTACAAATTTAATTTTAAAAAATTATTTAAAACTAATTTCTTTACCGTATCACATTTCAGATACGGGAATAAATACTGTTGTCTGATAAAAACCTTTCGACTGATGCATGAATTTCTTAAGGTCATTCGAAGAATGTTTTAATCAAATTCTTAAAATTTACAAGCCAACTCAAGACGTATGGAGTAGGTTCTGACCTCCTAGATTGACATTTTGCTCAAGAAATCTCTTATACACCATCAAATCTACGTGACAGACATATCTCAAAGATTCTAAACATATAACTAAAAAGTATAGCTAATCATGTACAACAAAGTTATAGCCAATCGCGTCTACTGCAAAAAAAAACTAAAAAGTGGAATAACCTTTCAGACTTGCTCTCCATGTCATTAACAAATGACAACATTTCACTATTATGATGTTTGAGCACCTCAACCACTGTAGCTAATGTATATCTATCAAGAGCCTATGCTATGATACCATCTTGTTAAGCACCTTACTCTGAACTCCTACTGCCTGATTGCCTTCATTGAGATGAAAACTGAGCACCGAAGCATACAACAGCAGTCTACCATGGGGTAGCCGACCAAAAAATGAAAAAGTGGCCATCATATTCCCAAATTTCTTGAGGTAAGTTTGTCACCATGTAATGTGATCTTCCAGCAGTCAACTTGGAACATAAAAACTGACAACTTTTTTGGCACCACTACATAAGACGCAGAAATCTGGATGTTAGCATGTTCTCCAAGTTTTTTTACCACGGTGCACACTCGGCGAAGGATAACGAGATGCGAATGCGACTCAAGGGCATAAATATCTCATGTAAAACATGCAAATGTTTTTTGACACAAATATATTTTCTGCAGTCAGAAACTTAAGAAATTATGGCAGCTTCCCTCACTTCGTCTCTAGATTTTCAAATGAATGATTTTCTAGTTAAATTGATTTACATTTGCTGGATTAAATAAATACGGGAAGAGTTGGCATGTATCTCCATTTAATTAAACAATTTTAACTAGGCTGACCAACAAATAAAATAAATGAAAAATCAACACCAAAAGTAAGAACTGATGCAGAAATCAAGTTGAGAAGTAACATCCAATAAAAGAGATTCAAAGCAAAGTCATAAATCATGCTTACAAAATTATGAGTGAGACTAGATATATTACCATGAAACTTATCCTTTCGAGTAATTATCCCAAATGTGTCCCGAGTTTCACGAACCATAATACCATTAACTCCAGTAAAAGATGCTATTTTACAGTCAGCAACTGCCACAAATACAAAGAACGTAAGTATATAACTTAATCTGACAGAGCCAAACTGTTTATGCAAAATGATGCATCCCTTACAAACATAAGCCTCTATTGTCCAAATTAAAACAGTGGGACGGAGAATAACCTAGAATAATAGCACCATGTAGATCTGCACTGAGAAGACAATGAGCCAATTGATTACCCCTACATGATTGAATCATGTAATATTCATGAGATCCACAGGCCAAACATATAAGATGCATGCTTGTAGCATTAACAAATATTAAAAATTTTGATTTTCTTACCCAGTATTTTTAAGAAGCTGGGTTATGTAGCTCTTCCACATCTCATGCATTGTCTTAAAGGCATCATATCTGTAGAGCAAGGTTGCATTTTTAACACAAAATTACAACTAAACCTACAATCATACAGAGCATAAAGACGGGAAAATAGAAAAAAAATAGCTCCAGTTAAATAGTAAAGAATTACGAAACGTACTTATAAAGATCTTCCTGTAAATCTAATAATCCACACTTTTTCAGTTGCTTCATGGACATGTGCTGTTTAGAGCGCTTTGAGTGGGTTTTCAAAGCCTTCACCTCAGAGCTGATACGTTTGCTACGTCCTTGTACATAGTTATCAAGAAGGATCCAGTTATCAATTTTCTTGGTTTTAGATCCTTGCGTGTACTTTTGAGAAGCGTCACCATGCTGAAGAAGATCATGCAAGACTTTCTCCACCCCATTTCCTCCTTTGCAGTACATCTAGAGAACACCAAGCATTACTGAGCAAGGTATTACATTAAAAATTGAACAAATGCAGCTTCAAGGACCTTAATTTTGAAAAATGGCATACATTAGTATTGGTTGCTAGCAGGTTCTGATGTACTGGTTGTGAAATCTGTGAATATGCCGAACTATTTTCTTCTATATCTGTTATAACAATTAGCAAAAATACATTTCAGTGTAGAACTCCATCTAGTTCATAACGGTTCTATCCGACAAACCTGAAATACAAATGAACACATGATAGAACTCTAGCTGACGATGAATACAAAAAACAGGAAGGTATACTTTACCTTGGGCTGAAGTGTAACCAGTGAAAAAAACACTTCCTGCACAGAAGCCACAACAAAATGTGATCTCGATAGGAACTTGAAATCAAGCCAACTGGGAGTAAACAAGCTACAAAGTAAGACCTTTCTTCAATGAGGTGCTTGAAGAGAGAGTTGCTGGGTTGTCAGCTACACGTGGAAGAGAAGTTTTTGGAGAATTATCTTCTCTTTCACCTTCCTGACCACTTACTTGTTTGCTCTTCTTTTGATGTTGAAGCAACTCAGCCTTGGCAACAGCAAACCTTCTCTCCAATGCCTCCAAAGTGCGTTTCTTATTATCCTGACGTATTGCTTGGGTCGCCATCACCAGCTCTTGGAGCCCAATGTCTCTCGAACAAGAAGCAAACCTATTCAATGCATGGAAAATGAAACCGATTAGAATGCAAAAACACTTGGCAATTCTTCAAAAGCAGCACATGATTTATGTAGCAATCTCCCACAATTCAAAACCAATACAGTACAAAAATATAAGCTTTATTGTAAGCCCATTTATTAATCATGGTTTACTTCGCTTCCCTTCAAATATGAAAGAGGAAAGCTTCTCATGCCCAACAAAAAGAAAAGAAGAGCTTTCCATGTTCTATGGTTTTATTGAACTGTAGAACAGAGATTGGTCAGAAGATGGATAGAGATGAAGCGGAAAGATAAAGAAAAGAATAGAATAGCAATAAGTGAGGTCCTACTCTACCTTTCTTAATCACTGGAATCAAATTGGAATTTTGATGTTTCCTAGTTTAATTAGAAGCCGAAGCTGAATTTGAAGCTCTTTCTAGGTTTTATCGCTGAGATGGGCTACTTTCTTTCACTTGTCCACGACCATCTATAGTGTTCGCAATTCTAAAATTAGGCGAATAAAATAAAGAATTGGGGAACTCCTTAAAGCAACAGGAAGGCCGAATAACTCAATTGGGAGAAAGGAGCCATACTTGTTCCAAAAGAAGTAGAAACAGTGGCATTAATAAATCGACAGGAAGATGAGAAGAGATCCAATAACAAAAGACAGACTAAGTCTGAGATTCCTAACAATTCACATATTGTTTTCACTAAATCCAATTCAATTGAATTAATGAAAAAGAGGCCATCTAAAGAAAATTATAAATATGAAAACTACATCTATGAAAATATAAACTTTTACTTTTATCAAATCGTCCTAATTAAGTTGCACTTGTTTATTCAAGACATCACCAAGTTATTTCAAAAGTCATGTATTGAAGCACTTTCTGAATAAACACGCTGAGACTATGATTTAAGAGCTTTGAATCAATTTTTTAACATGCATTATCAAAGCTTCCTCTTTAACTTTATCAGCACAAGTACCTATGTTTATTTTCCAACTGATTCATCATGTCTAGCAGCAACAACGAGCTTTACATATCCTCATATGCAATCAAAGAAAGAGAAGAAAAAAAACTAGCAATATAAAAACGACATCTCTTACCCTAAATGCTTACTAACCGCTGCAATTTCAATTTTGTCCTTTGGAACTTTCAAAGGCCTTGGATCTCCAGTGAAAATAAGGCAACAACCCAAGAAGAGAAAAACAGAGAACAACGTGACAGGTAGCAGGCAACAACAAAGAAGGAGACGCAATAAACATTGAGCAGACGATTAGGGCACAAAGAGGAGCGAGAGACTCAAAGAGTAGTCGCGGAGGGTGACGAGAGCTAAGGTTTAGGCTACAGGTCCAATTTGAGAGTCGCGAGCCTGAAAATTTGCATCGTTTTAAAAATTGAACTGAACGGTGAATACAGTTTTTCGTTTTTTAAAGGGAAAAAAAACCCAAACGATAAATTGAACCGGTTCAAATAATTTAATGATATACAAAATTTAAATTATTCAATTTTGACTTTTAATAGTAATAATTTAACTAATTTAATAATAAAAATATTTTTAATTTTTTGATTTGATTTTGATTAATAATCTTTATTATTAAAAAAGATCAGTTGATTAATTAGTCATT
>JANITW010000005.1:11249830-11271124 GCA_027564335.1 Erythroxylum williamsii | reverse complement strand
TGTGGGAGATGGTGTCTCAATTAACATTTTTACCGACCCTTGGCTAACTGATGATGACTTTCCTTATATTCATACTCTTAATAATACTGGTATGGACAAAGTGTGTGCAGGAATTGCTTGTCCCCAATCCAAGTCGATGGAACCTTGATCTTGTCCGGGAGGTTTTGTGTGAAAGGGATGTGAAGCTCATAAAGAGTATCCCTTTAAGCATTATGACAAGACCAAATTGGTGGAGGTGGGAACGAAAAGGCCACTATTATGTGAAATCCGCATATAAGATGCTCTAGGATTATGCTTCGGTCACAGATGAAGGTGGGTGTCTTTTTTGGTGACTACTGTGGAAACTACAAGTGCCTCCCAAAGTGAAGCATTTCTTATGGAGTGCACTGTCCAATATCCTTCCAACCAAGCTTAATTTACACATGAAGAAGATAGTTGATGATGCCTTATGTCTCCTTTGTCAAGAAGCTCCTGAATCCATTGACCATGCTCTTTTGTGGTGCACCAAGACCCGATATTGTTGGGACCAATTGGCTTTGGTAAGACCTAGCCACTCTCATACGTTGGATCACTGACACGGTTCTTACACTAGGAATAGATCAACAATAGACTATCATTTTGTGCTTATGATGTTTGTGCCATCGAAGGAACGTTGTCGTCTGGGGACGGCGTCTGTCGTCTGCTCCTGTACTATTGTGGGTTGTCCATATTGCTCGTAGGGAGTGGGAAGAAGCAAATAGCCCCATGAGTGGTTTAGCGCAACATGGTGGAAGGCATGGACACCTCCCTCGCTGGTACCCACCTATGGCTAGCTATTTTAAATACAATTTTGACGCAACGCTGGATGTTTCTACACGACATATCTCTTGTGGCAGCCTGATTCAGAATCATCAAGGTAACATTATTCATTTCTTTGCTAAGATTTCTGATGGCCCTCCTAATCCTACTCTCGCAGAAGCAATTGGTATTGAATAAGTTCTAACTTGGATAAAACTTAATAATATACAGTGTAATGTTATTGAATCAGATTGTTTTCTAATCATGAATGCTCTGAAGGATGGTATTTCAGATTTATCTTATGTTGGGGTGATTATTTCAGATTGTAAAGCTTTTCTACATGAGCTTTGCGACATTGACATCTGTCATGTGAAAAGATCAGTGAACAGGACAGCCCATGCCATAGCTAGGGAAGCTTTGTCCCAATCTAATTTTGTGAATTGGGGAACGAATTTTCCCCAATTTGTAACTACTATTGCTTGTTCTGAGTTTACTTCTCCTGATGTAATTCAGTCAGGTTTTTTCGTCAATCTCTTGGATCTAGGTCGGGTGTACTGGGAGAGTTTGTTGACTCGGGCTAGATTAGTTCAGTTGATTCGGTTTTCCTTGCCGTTTTATTAGTAATATAATTACAAGTTTAAAAAAAACTAGGAACTACTACAATCTTTTGTAATAACAGTTAGCAACTAAGCTCATGAAAAATCCAGTGCTACATGGCAAGAGCAAGCATGTTAATACAAAGTTCTATTTTTTGAGGGAACTCAACAATGATAGAACAAATTTGAAGTATTGCAAGAGTGAAAAATAGGTTCCTGACATATCCATTAAGCCACTCAAGTTTCATGTGTTTCAAAAGCTCGAAAGATTGCTAGGAGTTCGCACATTGACTAAGTAGTAAACTCAAAATGTGCAATATTTTGGTTTAAGGCAAAGAATGTTACGCGTTGATATTGGTCGGTTAGCTTGATCAGATTTAAAAATTCGCAGTCCTCAATGATATCTATGGAAATGTTGGCTTTAAAGTCAATAATAATGGATAAAGATGCACTGCTGTTGACTATGCATTTATTCCATAATAAAGACAAAAGGTTAACAATCTAATCTAAATGAATTTATTCACTTCAACATAACTTTAGAGATTCTGATGCCAAAATCTTCCCCTTTTATGACAAGTTGATGTGTCACGAATCATTGCCATTGGATTTGAACTACTGCTTTTCTGTGTAGTTGCTTCTTTTTTATTTTTTTAAGCTCTCTTGACTTAAGTGAGGTTGTGGGTTTAAATTATTTTTATGTATGCAGCCGTTTAAAACTTGAGGCTAGAGTTTTGCCTCCTATAAGGGACCTACCCAGTTCAAGTAGGGATTAATATGAGAATTAATAATTTAAAGGTATCTTCTTATAATTGAGACCCTTTTAAGATACCTCTAAGGCAAAAAAAAAACTTGTAATTATGCTTGAAAGTGGCCGAACTTTGTACCAACCATTACAAATTGCCTCGTTGTAAGATTACTACGTGTCAGTCCACTTTTTTTTCTTTTGATAACATTGAAAACCTGGAATTGGAAGTCAAGATTTTGGTAAATAGAGATGAAGAAAACACAAAAGGAACACAAGACAACCCTCCCTGATTAAGCAAATATTAGACTAAACATATCCTATCTTCTAATAAGTTTCATAATTAATTTTTATGATTCTTAATAATTGTATGTCATATAGTATTATCCGTCTTACATTGTACTTAAAGTACATTTATACTTTGACACTCATTGTTATATTATATTAAAGAACAACTGTATTGTATATTTTGTTGAAGCAGCTTTACAAATATTGTACATTCTTTTCTCATATCAATTAATATTTAAATTAGACCTTGATCAAAGCACGAAAGCATAAAATTACAACTATAAGTTAAATAAAATTTACTTTGTCTAAATCATTTGTAAATTATTGATGTATCCAAAAAAAACTCACAATTTTTATAATTAGAAAAATTATCAATAAAATATAATTAGAAATTACAGGTTTATAAACTGCAACCATAAATCAAATAAAATTACCAAAATTCACTCAAAACAAATCTCTAAGAGTAATCATAAATTTTCATTCCTTACGTGGAACTAGTACTCTGCATAAATTACTTATAAAGTTGGTGCCAGGACAAACAAAACTGCTTAAGCAGGCAAATACATAATAAAAATTTCAACAACCTGAGAATAATCTGATTAGACAGTAGACTGCTACAAAAGACAAGATCTTCAGGTGGATAATCAATGTTACTTTATTCTCAACCAGATTAACTAGGAGTCTATGACCCTTTTCCGTACCTTTTTGAAATACTATTAAGGAGAAAAGCGACATAACTTATACTTAGCATATGCACGATCTTCCGTAGACTATAGAAACTCACCGCATTCACTTCTCCAATATTTGAACCATCACAAAGGTCTGTGCTTTTCCATTCCACCTGCATGCTCGTAAACTTCGAAAAGCAGAACCGCCAACTTTGAGCCGTTTTCCGGTGATTTCTCAGTTGTTTTTCTCTACGTCCTCGAGAGATTTCCATTCTTATTTATAGAGCTCCCTTCAATCTCACGTCCATATCAAACTGCGTGTTTGTATCTGCTGTTTGACGACTGTACTAATTTTGGCGTAGAAAGTGGGTGCCTTTATCGTCAATCTCTTCCAGTTTGTATAATCTTGGAAAACCCAATTACGAAACGCATTTTCCCATCTGGGTTTTGCGCGGTTTTTGTGGTGACTAGGGAATTGGCGGGAAACAACAGCAGAACGGGAGATTGCTGCGTGAAAGATTGTAGCTTGATTTTGAGAAGTACTCTTCTTTTGAATATTGGAGGAAAGATTCTATCTTTCTCGCTCCTTTCTTTTTCTTTTTAAGTTTTCGTTATGGCGAACGCATTTGGCATTCATTATCAAGATGCAGAATATGCTTCTTATCCATTCAATAGTACCAGTGCCGTTGGCAGCAATTCGGGTTTGAAGGCTTTGGGTTCGGCGTTGAAGCATAATCCTGGTATTTCAACGGATTGGAGCCTCAAAGAGCAGGCAATACTTAATGCAGGCTTGGCTAAGTAAGTTTCGTTATTTGTGAGGTTTTGTTGAACTAATTCATGTTTTGCGGACTGTTGTTCAGTTGGGTTCTTGGAAATTTTATATGCAATTATGATGCATACCTGTTGAATTTTTCTTCCCTTTTGTTGTGGTTCTTGTTGATTCTATTGAATAGTTCATTATCTTCTTGTTTAAACTTCTCTTGAAATCAGCCGTGAATGCGTATCGTAAATGTTTTTTCTTTTGAATATTAGTGGAATTGTTCAAGTATAAAACTTCAGATTATGCCTTATGATTTTTCCTGTACAAATGCATTCAAGCATACCCAGAACTCAGCCATGATGTTTTAGAAAATAGACACTTTTTCAGAACATATTGTCATGGGCTAGATATGAATAAAACTCATGATTACCTGATGTTTTGGCCAACCATGTAAACAGGAGGTCGTTTTGACTCCATAAGTCCACATATTACCTGATTTTTAATTTAAACTTAGATGCTGGTCATCGGCTTGGGTGTTTAAATTTCTTTATGGAAAATCTCTCAACTGTATTTTGGTTGTTGATCCCGGACTAGGAACTTTAACCTGAGCGTTACAATAGTCTCTCCTAAATTTTAATGTTCATCATTCTCTTATACATTTGGCTTACTTCCCTTCCTCCAACCCAGAAAGCTTCTGTAACGAAACTTCTGGGATTTCTTGATTGAACCCAAATTTTAGGTCATGTAAAATCTTGTAAACTGTTTGTAGTTATTTACATTATATGTTGAGAGCATACTTGAGATTCCCATTACTTCGACTATTAACCTACATTGAGATTCTGAAAACATTAACAACTCACATAATTTATTTGAACCGTGTGGTTTGGCTTGTTTCTCAGGAGAAGTCCAGCTGAGTCACTCGTAACAGTTTATGCAAACATATCAATGAAACTACCAAATAAGACAGTTCGAGATGTTGCATTGCGTTGCAGATGGCTGACTGTTGAGTTCTCCTAATCCTCTACTCTGCTGCTCGATACTGTAGTTTCTAGAAATGATAATCATATTTATTACTTCCTTAGATTACTGAAACCTGGTCTCTTGATGGCTAAATTACCAAGGTGCTTTTCTGACCATGGTTTCGAAATGAGACTGGTTGGAAATATTGTATTAAGCTCTCCAGTTTAATTATTCTACCTCCAGAGGTTTTTACCTTGTAAATCGAAACTGATGTATGCATCTAATACTTGTAGAGCCTGAAATTGGTTGACTTATTTTATTTCTTTGCACATTTATTTGTCCAGAAAAAGGAAAATAGTAAGAGAAGGAAAGATGGAAATTTAGCCGGGAAAGGCAAAGAAAAAATGGTAGGTATTGCTATCATGGGTTTTACTTTTGGTCGATTCCCAGTGAATATCCTATGGATTATTGAGGCACAGTTTAATATTGTATTAATTGTGTATCACAAGTAAATATGCATTATTCATTTTTCCCTTACTTTAGTATCTAGGATGTGCATGTTTGGGTTAAAGAGACGAAAATTTGAGACTGTCACTAGAAAAGCTCAAGTATATACTCCTTTCAGCATAACTATAATCTAATTAAGAGACACCTGTTATCGTAAAACAATGAGCGGGCAATGGTTTTACAGAACACCTTTTCATGAAACGTATGAACGTGGCATCATGCAGTAAAAAGTATACACGTGGTGAAAGAATCTCCAATTTAAATTTGATATTGTTCTTTCCTCAGATTCTAGATAATCTGCCTTTGTTTCTCAGGGAAGAGTTAGTACTCATTCAACAAGGACTTCACAGCTCATGGCGAGGCCCAATGTTCCTCGTTGCACAACTCTTAGGATGTCTGCGGACACTGATGATGACGTCCCTCACAAAGGTGATGGACTACGTTTTTGTGTTATTTTGGCATGGTTCTACTAGAATATTTTGCAAATTTATTTTTTCTGCTAATTAGGAAAACTTTTATGTTTTATTTATTATGATTTTTGTTATGCTTTTCTGATCAGATATTCTAATTCTTCTATTTTTGTTAATCACCAGAAAACCTAATTTTCCAAGATTGACTGTGTAATAGAAAGGTGTTTGGAAAATATGGAAGCCTTGTGAGTAGGAATATCCTTGTTAGGTTTCTGCTAATAGATTATGCTTATGCCATCTTCAGACTCCCTAACGGAATCTCTTCCCATGTCGATTCTAAGTCATGAACTCTTTTTTACCTAAGATACCTTTGATTTCTGTCCATAATTGCAGTTTTTAAATTAGTAGCCTGGCTCATCAAACAACACTATATGCAGTTAAATGATGCTATTTTGATTATATGGTCAGTAGGTGAGTCCGTATGTTGTGGATCTTGGCTTATCTGGCATGAAAGACTAGAGGTGTAAAGTATTTAGAAGGATTTGATTAGTAACTTTCTCGGGAATGTAAATATCTTGGCACACGATGTTGAAAAGCTTAACAGAAACTTACATAAAGCTTAATTGAGTTTTTTTATGGAAACAATTTAGTGTGTCAAAAGTATGTAACACGTTTTCCTTTCAATAAAATGTACTCTGTGCATGTGAAATAGTTGTCAACTCTCTGCTGTTGACAGACAGACCAACTTCTCGTTAGCTGATAATGCTTTCTACAACCTGCTGTTGTTTAAGAACCTCAAATGCATGCATATAAGTAGCCCAATAACCTGTGTAATTTAGGTACTATGTTTAAGTAGTGTTTTCCAAAAGATATTACCATCATACTGATCATGGGTGTGAAAGGGAAGTACCTTTGGGATGGGATATCGTGGACTTTTATGATACTTGATTATATTTTTGAAATTGTACTTGTCAGATTACTTTTAACAGATTATACTTATATCTGGATCGGCCCCCTGATTGGAATCTGTAAAAATTTTAAGATGGACTTATGGATATGCTCTGTAATAATCCTTTTCTGCTGCTTAATTGCGTACGCCCTTCCATTGCAATAACATATTGAGTAGCTGCTTGTTCTTTTTTGGTGCAGCCCTTAGCACAGTCACAAGGAAGCTTCTTGACCAAAATAAAGAGACAATAAAGCAAATATCTGAAAATTTTTCAACCATGCAGGTGAATGTCTTGTCCATCAATTTCACTATCAAATTATTTTGGAAAGAGTTAGTCCCTCAAAAATAAAAACTTCTTGCCAATCATAACTCTGATATTTTGGTTGGACTCCTCTCTAGAAGATAGGGGCTTGTAAGTTGCTTAATTTGATAATACTTGAAATATATGATTTTAATAGGCTTTCTTGTGATTCTAGTTGCATTAATACTTTCCTCTTCCTTTATTATGTCATGAATATTACTCTTTGAGGTAAAAAATATCGAATTAGTGAATCTACATATGTTCTCTTGGCCATGATAAGAAATTCTTTAATGCTTTTCATTTCACCATCCCACTTTAATCATTTCCTAAGGAGGGGGTTCCAGTCAAGTTTACCTTCTTTCAATAAAAGTAGCCTTTTTTGTTTACTTTGAAATCAGTTGAGTAGAAAAGGCAAGGGTTATTCAAGGTATTACAAAATGACAATGCTGTTGGGTGAGAAGTAATTCATACTAATGACTCATTTTCTTGTCCCTCTTCAGTTTGAGGAGAACACTGTTCTACTCGCCCAAATGCGTGACAACATCCTCAAAATTATGGACGAGTATGTTCTCAACTGCGCTTTATGTTTATCAATGTGTCTGTACTTGATAAGCATTATATATCTTCTGAATTTTCTCTATTTCTGTTCTTTCTATATGTTTCTCTAAAGAAGTGTTCATTTTCTGTATGTTCGAGTTCTTACCTGCTTACTCTCGTATAAGCTTAATTTATGTATAGTCAGTCACTCTTAACTTTGAAATTTAAAGTCCTTTATATGCTTATGTGCCCAGCATTCACATAAAAGGAATGACTCATAATATCTGACACAAACAGATTAGTATTAAAGAAAATTGACTCCTTGTGATCCAATCTGTTATAAACTTTAGCATAAGATCTACCATTCTACAGTCCTCCTAGTTTAGGAATGAAGGATGGTTAAGTTGAGTGCTGTTTATCAGCTTTTCAGTACTTGCAGTTAGAAAATTCAGGGCTCCTCTTCGAGCTTGTACTCATGAGCTTGCCTTGAATGAGCTTGTGTGCTAGGTTATTAAGTGAAATTACATTACTTTCTTTAAGTTGTCTTTAGAACTCAACTCTAAAAAGGTCTCATTTCATGTCTATATGTTGATGTTAATGGCTAGAGCAAAAAGAAAACTTATGTTATGATTTATTCATGTAAAATTTAGGATGCTTTTTTAGTTTCAAGTCAGAGACTTGAAACGGTGAATGCATTGGTGTTGACAAACCCTTTTGTTTGATTTCATGCTACCTCATTTGTGTGTGGCCTTGAAGTGAATTCATAAGACATACCAATGGACTTGATAGGAAATTTCAGGAGGACAAGGGCAGCTTCTTATCTCCCTTATGGAACCTTTTTCTTTATATGCCACGCATTCAATGGATATCGTTGTTTTCCTTGTAGAAACAGAATTTAATTAGGAAAGGATCAAATAAACTTCTAAGGTTTACTTATAAAAACGTGACTTCTTATCTTGTTTAGAGTTCAATTAACCCCTAACTGGGTAAACTAATAATCTGATCCTTATTTTGGTATCAGTCTTTTATTGCTGATCTTTTCTACATTGTAATATTGTTGGGTTAAATTAAATGCTGCGGATCATTTTTTTATTTGAGAGTAAATATTAAGAGCATATTTAACCACTTCACGAATTTAATTGATAATTTGTGTATAGTTTATTTGATTTATGTTTTTAGTACTTGTATTTCACTAATTGCTAAGATATTTTTGGTGATATAATCTTCTTTCTGGTTCAAATGTGATATTATTGTTTTCTTTTTTGAGTTCACATTTATTTTGTTAAAGTATGTAATGATGCTCATGTTTAAAGAACATTGATAAAAGCTGATATGGATAAAGGGCAGTGCCTTGAGACACTTGATTTAGAACTATGAATTGCCTGAGTGCTTGTATTCCCCGATTGAAGATAAAATACAAGACGAGAGAGAAGTAGCAGCCAGATCTGTGCCCAAATCTTGAGCTTGTCAAGCTCAAGTGATTTGGCTCTGACAACTGAGTCTTAGGTTGTATGTGGCATGTCATTGGTTCCATTACAATACTCAACCAGGCCCTGAAGGTCAATTACATGCAAACTTGTTTCAGGAACTGGTTTTACACTTGTTCTGTTGCCATGTTTTTGTTCAGTCCGCAACTCAGCATTTGGTGTTAGGGGTTGAAACTGTGGCCAGACAGTAGAACAGAGGCCATGATTACGGACTACCGCATTCAACAGCTAGCATTCGTGGATTCTTTCTGTTGGATGATAAGCAATGGGTTAAAATGAATAGGATCTTCCGGAAATCTTGCTCTATGTTTCCAGATGAACGGACTCTGATTGTGTTGCTTATATGCAGGATTTACTTGCCAGAAGTAATGAAGCAGATGCCACCACTCCCGGTTAAGCTAGATGAAGAGCTGACTAAAAAGTTGCTTCCCCCACCAAACCTTCCAAAATCTGATGATTCTTCTCAATTCTATTGCGCCTGAAGATAAAATCGATTGTTAATGGCTGCTCCTCAAACCCTTTACTGAGAATTAACCGATTCTAATAACCTTCAGCTTAGAAATGCTGGAAGAATAGCTCTGGTTTTTTGTTTTCCCGTACATATGGTTTTACTTGAACGAAGTTGAAACTGACTTGAAGTTTCTGTAAATACTAGGAAATAAAAAGCGGCAGAAGTTAGTGTTAAT
The DNA here is from genome assembly GCA_027564335.1 of Erythroxylum williamsii. Taxonomy (NCBI): domain Eukaryota; kingdom Viridiplantae; phylum Streptophyta; class Magnoliopsida; order Malpighiales; family Erythroxylaceae; genus Erythroxylum; species Erythroxylum williamsii. The sequence goes on along the minus strand of JANITW010000005.1, from coordinate 11,261,456 downwards.
GGTTGTCATTGTTTTTTAGCTGCATGCACAAGGGGATGGGAGATAAGTTGCATGCATCATGGATATACATATTGAGAGACATGTCAGATACACTCTTGTAATATAAGCAGATGGTTTACCATTACAGTCCAGGCGAGGAGGGCTGTTAAAATTAGATCTTCAAGAACTGAATGATTTGAGTCATTTGCAGATAAAAACAAATTTATTGTAACAAATGGATAACAAAATATAAATATTTTTAATAAAGTCAACGTACTATTGTACGAGGTTTTTGCCTTTGCGAAATTAGGAGATGGTCATAATGTACGTAATCTTTTTTAAAATAATTAAAATACAACGATTTATTACCTAATGTAATAAAATGAATCATCGAAGGATTACTTAGAAAGAAGGGAAGATTTTCACTTGCAACAAAAACTCATCTCTTCTAAATTTAAAATTAAAATACTTTTGTTGGATCCTATTGAAATTCCAACAACAACACTACATTTGTGTTGTTTGATATGGATGATGGCGTGCCATATTACTTAGATAATATAATACTCCTGGTTAACTGATTTGATTAATGATGGATTTGTTAATTTGTTTACGTCTAACGCTATAAATAAACCCAGAAAAACCGGACAAGGAACTGATCAGAGGGTAAGTTGAGGTTTGAGGATGTGGTAATGCTAAAGCGTGACACAAAGCCAACACTGCGTTTCTTATGCCTCAGTTTCTTGCTTCCTTCTTGCTCAAATCCAACGTCCCAAACCTTTTTGGCCCCTTAAAATTAAGCTAACCCTCGATATTATTAGTACTATATAAAGTTATACACACATGTAAAAGGAAAAAGTGTACTTGAACAGAGACACACAGGCATAGGTGAGAAAAGATCCTCTGTCTAATATTACTCTGTCTTATTCTGTCTCATAGAATCTCAACCATTTATTTTGTGGGACTCATATGAGACTTATGTGGGACTCACATAAATAAATAGCTAAGATTTATTGGACACAATAAAACACCATAATATTAGACAGAAAATCTGAACTCGACGCAGGCATACGCATATGATACCTTGAAGTTGATGGATTCAATAACCTTATCCTTATATGAAGATGCAGTTTTTTTACGAAATGGCTTTGGATTGAGTTACCTTCAATAAATTATGGTTTTTATAATGTCATTATCAAAAAAGATTTCAAGATACATATGATTATGACCTTATTAATTTGTACGAAATCTTTAACTTCAGACCCTTTATTATGATTTGAAGTTGGGTATAAAGGGGTGGTCAACTGCGATAACATTTTCTTCCACACCTTCTAAACTACTCCTATCTCTCATAACCCCTTCATACAAGATTAAATTCCCTAAATTTAGTGTTGTTAGACTTGTGATCAAAGTCTGTCTTCGTTAATTATATAAGCAATTTGATATTAAATAACTATTACCTTCTTTTTTACAAACATTTTTTTATAGTTAATTCACGAGATGTTTTGAGTAAGTTTGAACCTGAACTGTCCGTGATATCTTTAAGTTATTACCATGCCCGTATTATTCCTCACTCATGCCATGTGACACCTGAGAGGTAACTTTACTACTGAGTATTTAACACTGCTACATACATAAGCAGGTCGAACTCCTAACCTTACTTACAGAATTTTTTAGAGAAGAAGAAGTTAAAAGAGTAAAAGCGAAAGGAAGAAAGAAGAAATTGAAACCTAAAAACGTTGCTTCTTTGTTTTCTTCATACAAAAGGAAAGTCCTGTTGGGATGTTTGGTTTTGTTTATTAGTTGATTAGCGTAAGCCGACATAGGTACATGCTTCTGTAAGAAAGTAGTTGGATTAACATCTTACAGGAAGAAAAGCATATCCAAGACTTACAACCAAAACGACAAAAAGAACGTATTACCAAGTGGTCGTTGAAACTGACCTCAAATATGCCTTTTGCCTAGAAATTAAGTGGATTTTTGGTAGAATTTGAAATAAAAATAAAAAATTGGATTCGTAATTAATATATATATATATGTTTGTGTGTGTAATTAACTAGTATGCATGGAAGGGGTAAAGCTTAAGGAGTTGGTGGGATTCGAGGAGGAGTGGGGTTTGGTCACTTAACAACACCTTATGTATGGAAATGTTGAACACGGCTTGACTGGTCCTTAATACGAGGGTAGAAGCAGTGTATATGCTTTGACATGATTGTTTTTTTTTGGAGAAAAAATTGAAGTATGTGGCCTTATCGCGAGAGTTTGCTTTCTTTGTCTTGAAAGGTATAAATAGACTTGCTTGAAGGGGCATTGGAAATGTTAAGGTGCTTCTGTTGAAGTTCTTGACTTTAGTTCTCCCTTCCAAGGGCTTTGAGAACACTCAAAACTTGGTCTTAAATGATTATTCATGCAAACCGTCACTGCCTGTCTAGATATGGGTTACATACAGTTGCTCATCTTTCCTGAAAGTTAAATTTCCTGTCCAAAGAGACTCCAACTTCTAGGATTGTGTCAAATAAGCTTTTCGATTTTTGAGAGCCTGGAGTTGGAATTTCGAAAGGCTTTTGATGATATATCAGAGCACAGATTGAAGGTATTCTTGGAACTGCAGAGAGATACATATTGCAGAAGCTGTTGAAGGGAAGCCTTTAACTTTTGAAAGAGTTCACCAATCCAAGTTCTGGTTACTTGACTGATCAGATATATACAGGTTTTTCTTGATTTTCTTCTTTTTTGTGTGGTTTTCTGCTGATGATCACTGCCAGTGTAGTTCATCGACATATTCTCGGATAAGCTGATCATTCGTCAGAACATTCAGTCTGCATTGTTATTTTCTTTTTCACAAATGCGGGATGTCTTCTTCAAGCCGTTTAAGGTCCTATAGGGACCAAATCGATCTTTCTGTGCTTTTCGGATATTAACATTCATTCACTTCATACATGGTAGGCTGATCATCAAACATTCTTTTCTTGCAAAGATATAGAACAGGCAACTTTTAGAGCTGAAATAATTGAACATATTTTTCTCAATTCACATTTGGCCACAAATTCTCTTTTCCTTTGCCTTTCCTCCATGGAATATATATACATATGTATACCCTCTCTCTTTCTCCCTTATTGTTTAAGTTCTTGCGCTGAGTCCTGGCTTATAGGAACTTGTTTGATGAATAAAAGTTTGAAATCCAAATGAACTTGTTTGATGGGTTAGTTTGTATCTTTATTTTGAGAAAAGATTCTCTGTCTAATATTATTCTGTCTTATTCTGTTTCATAGAATCTTAACCATTTATTTTGCGGGACCCACACAAAATTTATATAAATTAATGACTGAGATTCATTGAACACAATAAGACATCATAATATTAGACAGAAGATCTGGACACCTTTATTTTCTAGTGGGAAACAATATTGGTATTGTCATTGGCATTGGGTTTAGTTAGAGGGGAAAACGGCTAATGGGATAGGTTGGTTTGGTCAAATTTGCTTTGCATGAATACCATTAATTTCCTTTCAAAGCTCATTATTTTGCTTGTTTGACAGGTTATAAGTATGGGCTCCACACAACTTAGTATGCCCTTTGTTCTCTTGGTTTTAATCTTAGGCTCAGGACAACCAATCTCCTCAAGTGCTTCTTTGCCAGGTAAGTTAGACAAAACCAAAGACATATCACCACTTAAACCAATCTTTAGTGTCCAACTATATGTTTTGCTACATAATTAGGTTATTTTATAATTTACAAACTATTGCATACTTGTAGAATATCCGAAAATTTAGACTTTCCTTTTTGGAATGCGAAATGCCATTATAGAATCAATTTATGAGATAAATATCAATTGAAAAAAATGAAAATCGTGATTAATTAATTGTTGATTTCAGAAAATATTAAAAATAAAATATTGGAATTGACTTGAAACTACTAATTTTAAAAATTTTCGGTAAACATCAAGAACAATCTATATCTTAATCAATTATAATATTTTAAAGTGGACAATATTTATTGAGACGCTATTTTAGAATAATTTAAACTTTTGGTTCTTTTTATATCGATTCTTAAACCATTTTTCAATACATAAAATTTAAAAACCTTTATTAAATGCATAAAAATTATATGATACCAAATAGTCTCGTAATTAATTGGAGAAAAACCAAACACACGAAAATATCATCTGTTATGATTTAGACTTATCTTTTGTGTATTAGGCTTGTCGAGACCGTGCCAGAAAACTAAATTCAACCTTTTGATGTTGAAATCAAATAAAAGTTCATGTGCTTAAGGAGTATTAATTAGAGAAATCGAGTGAGGTTTCATTAAATCCATCCACTAAGTGCAATAGAAAATAAGATTTCACCTTAAAATTAAGGTCAGTGGGAAGACATTTTTTAATTTTGACCTTTTCCAACTTTTAGACAACTTCCCAAAATCGTCCTTACAGGTCTAAAATAATTACTTGCTCAAAATTGTTTGTACTCACTGATAATAACAGTAGTAATCCACTAAAAATCTCGCTGATATTTAGAGCTTAGAAAGATCTAATAGTTCGTAGTTTTAGTCTTAACTAATAGAATGACTCTTTCCGAAAAAAATTATTATTATGCCAATTTCAATTTAAATATGTTCTGAACTTGATCATATATATTAATAACTGGCGTTGTAAAGTTAGTGAGATACTGAAATATTAGCATTATCATGTGTATAAGTTAGGCACTTATGAATTCTACCGTTTTATATTATAAAAACGTAATTCCAATAAATTGGAAAAAGATTGAAACACAAATAAATTAATAGTAATCAAATTAAAATATAGATTTATAATAAAAAAAAGTCAGAAATTGAATTCAATCACACTTATTTAGACTCAATTAAACCTAAACTTGGATTTGGACTTAACTTTTTTTTTTTTTGGGTTTTCATCTCTACGCAAGGGAATATGTTAAAGTTATATCTATTTCGTTTATTGGTACATACTACACTATATAGATTAGCAAAAGGAAAGTAGACGTTGTTTTCAAACTTGTGCTTGGACTATAGGAACAAATCATCTCAAGCTAGACAATGCCTCCGAAGGCAGTAGAGAGTGGGATGACACGGTGAGAGTGGACCCTCTTGACAATTTTAAGAAGTATAGAGGAGGCTATGACATTACCAACAAGCATTACTGGAGTGTAAGCCTCTCTCTCTCTCTCTCTCTTGCCATTAATAAGTAGTGTAATATATATTCCCTCTTATTCATAATAAGTGTCGTTTTAGAAAAATATACGCTTATTAAGAAAGCTAATGAAATTATAGATATACCTTTATTAATACTCCCATTAATACACGCTTATTAAGAAAGCTAATAAAATTGCATATTAAATTGCCTTGAAATTGTGATCTGTGTAATTAAGATGAGAGAGAAATGAAAGATTAATTTTGGAAGAAAAATTATAAACATACATATAAAGTCAAGAATGACACTTATTTTGAATAATTAAAATGTATCTAAAACGACACTTATTATGAATCGGAGGGAGTATGAAGTAACATCAATGGTATTAAGTTGGAACATTCTGCATAGAACATGTAATCATTTATCCAATCCATGGAAGTTAAGATTAATCATATCCCGTTCGTAATCTTTCCAGTATGGAGTGCTCAAACTAACTGGTGTTAACTAGCTAATGAGAATACTGTAATAATATGTTGCAAGGATCATGCTTACTAATTTCAGGCATACAAATAATGGGGGTGGTCTAGTAAGAGGATTCGTAAGATGTTTTATTTCTGAGATCCACAGAATGGCATAAAAATGGTAACCCGTCATTCGAGAAAATAACATATTTTCATTTGGCAGTCGACTGTTTTTACAGGAATTTCTGGATATGCAATTGCGATTGCCTGGCTTCTTATTGGCATATTATATGGAAGCTTTCTTCTAGCAGTCCTATGTTGTTGCAAAAGCAGAAGGAATAGACAGCTAAAACATACATCTCCCTGCTTTAAGCAGCGTTACATATGGATATGGCGTATTTTCTTTTCTGTGTTATTCACTATCCTGGCAATGTAAGTTCCTGAAGTTCAATTTCGAATCCTGAAGACGTTTATATAAGGAAAAAAGTTTGACTTGTTAGTACTATTTGCAGAACTGCGTCTGGTCTGGTTCTTAGAGGCAATGCAAAGTACAATTCTCAAGCAAAAACGGTTCTCAACATCATCATTGATACTGCAAACGGTGCTTCTGAAACCATTTACAACGCTACTCGAGCAATGAAAGGAATAAGAGACAATCTAGGATCGACCAACCAAAGTATCATTGGAAATTTTGGTGCATCAGGAAAAAGTATTAGCGATGCATCTTATTTCCTCACATCTATATCCGAAAAGCTAGATGCTGAAGCTGCCAACATACATAGACAAGTTAAAAACAATAGTCGCTTGATTGACGAGGGTCTCCAGATAGTGTAAGTTTCTGTCACCCATCTCTCGAATTTAAACATTGTCCAGAAATCATTCAACCCAAGCATGGAGAAATTCCAAAAACCATCTACCACTTGTCCTATGCATTTTGCTACTCAGGTTTCTAACATGTGTAATTTTGATGACGGTAGGTACATAACGACCAAAGTGATTATTGCCTGGAGCCTGGTTGGTTTAATTGCTGGTTCAGGTGCCTTTCCATTTCTGTCTGCCTTTCTATGCCTGCAAAATACGTTTCCAATTTATTTTCATAGTATAAATGGCACATTCCGGTTCAATGGCAATATTTTCAGAAGCTAACATCTTATTGAGACCCAAACAGTTCACTTTCAGTCAACATTTTGTCATATTGTATTTTTTGATGCGATTCTCATTGAATATTGGATTTTTTCTACTGCAGTCATTGGAATCTCGAGGTCAAGAAGAAGAGCCCTTCGTTTGTAAGAAACCTAAACATTGAAATTTAGCCTTACCAGAGTATTCTTTGACAGAAAACTATCAAGTCCATTGAGTTATCTTTCAACATTTATTATTGTTTCCTTATGTTGCAGGATAATAGTGCTTTGTTGGTTCCTTACTGCTCTGTGCTGGCTCTTTTTTGGGTTATATTTCTTCCTAGATAAGTAAGTGTTAAGTTCATTTCCCTGATTTCTTCTACAAAGTTACAAAGATTCCCAACAAAAACTACACTTTCGCAGTTTCTCCATTGATACATGTACAGCTCTTGAAAACTTCGAAGAAAATCCATACAACAGTAGTTTGACCTCCATCCTTCCCTGCGATGAACTGCTCTCAGCACAACCGGTCTTGTCTAATGTTGGGGCAGGGGTTTACAACCTTGTTAATCAGGTATTTTTGACTTATTTATAATAGAATTGGAGAAAGACTTTCGTAATTCGAATTGACTACGACTAGTATTTTCTCTCTGCTGCTGCAGATAAATGCAAACTTATTAGCTATACAAGGATCATCCACCACATTCTTTTCCATCTGCAATCCCTTCACTGCACCCCCAGACAACCAATATGAGCCAGATGATTGCCCTGCTAATACAATCCGAATAAAAGACATCCCAGAGGTATTTCAACTAAAGATAGGAACATTAGTGTATAATCCTGTTTATGCATCAGCAACTATCTCTGCAATTTCAGTTGCTGTCAATTTTTTTCATTGCCAGTAATGGGCGTCTTATGCCTTCCCTTTCAATAGGTGTTGAAGGAGCTTACTTGTTCAGATTCCAGCAATAGAGGATGTGATAATGGACAATTCATACCTGCGAGTACCTCAAGGACGTTGACAGCTTATGCAATATCTCTACAGAACCTGTTAGATGCATATCCTGGAATGGAAAGCCTGGTAGAATGTCTGACAATTAAGAATGCCTTTTTGGAGATAATCTCAAAGCACTGCCGACCTTTGAAGCGGAACGCTCACATTGTATGGGCATCAATGGTGTGTCTGGCAATTATCATGGTGTTACTGGTGGTGATTTGGACGGTGCAAGTTCATCATGAGCAAGAGCATCATTATTCAGATGGACCTTTGAAACCACATTCCAACAAAGCAAATGAATTTGAACATACAGAAGCTTGAAAGCATAATTCAGGCAGGAATTAGCAACCATTTATAAGATTCATATTGGATTGGCACTGGAAGGATGATTTGCAAGCAATTCCTCACGTGGTCATAAGATCAAGAATTCAAGTTCTAATATCAAGCAGAATCGAATTCAGAGAACCATAGTTCCGGACATAACAGTGCACAGATGACCGAATAGAATCGTACAATTCATTTTGATTATACACGAAAGGGAGAGGTGAAACCAGACAAGATTGGTGGCCTCTGCAGCGGAAAAGTTAGTTCTTTGATTCAATACGAAGACAGAATCTGGGGGAACCAACCCCGTCATCGCAATGCAATTTCTAAAGCAATATCATAAAACGTCAACATTATTTGGTTTATTTTACTCCTGTTTTTTGTAATACATCTCCATTCATTTCTTGATGTTACTTGAATATAATTCAGTTCAGGAATGAGAAAGGACCTGCGCCATTGGCTGCCTCATGTCAGGCTCATTCTACTAAAAGATTTCATTTTTCACTAATAAATAAGGTTTATTTGTTTATTAACTGATAAAATAATATATGATCTATTTAATTTAATTATCAACTTAAATTCGCTCTTTCGAATTGAATGGTTTCTTAAGATGGACTCCCTTCAACAAATCCTGGAATTTGATCCACGCCTCTCCAAGGACTTGCCTCCAACCTTCTTAAAAAAGGCCCAAATGATTAGCCTTTTCTCAGGTCTCCTTGCCGTTTATATGTTAAGCTGTTACGGAAGCAATGGCAGGTTCAGTGAAGTTTCAGAAATTTTAGTCGGGTGTTAGTTTCTTTTCGTAAATTTTGCAGACTCTTTTGTAGCTGTACTTCAGTGCCTGTTGAATGTATGCATAAAATTGCTGATATGCGTAGAAGTGACTGCACACATGGCATTAAGGCTGAACATGTTTTTAGCGCCGGTGGTCTACTGAAAACAACCTCTTTATTTTATAGAAGGAAGATTGTATATTATTAGATCTTTTTAGATCCTGCATTGATATGAGATTTAATTGGGTGTGATAATAAAGATGATGTTTTTAGGGCTAGTGTTAAAGCGTTCAAAGTTGCATGATGTTATTTGTGTTAGAAATCAAGTCGGGATCCAATTCTGCAAACATTGACCAACAATTTGATCAAAATTTTAGGAGATTTTGTTTAGTTTTTTATTATTATTTACTATTTGTTAGTGCAACAACAATATTAAGTTTCATTGATACAGAGAGTCTAGAGAGGTTCAATAGTACGCAGTCTTATTCTTAATTAATAGAGAGGCCGTTTTCGATAGACCTATATAAAAATTACATATATAGAGAGAGAGAGAGAAAGATAGATAGGCATATACATATTAAAATAATAAAAAATTAAAAATTAAAAATAAAATAGATTTAATAATAAAGTATGTATAAATAAAAATATAATAAATAATACAATATATATATATAGCCCAAGGTAAAGAGTAAAAAAATAAAAGATAAAAAAGTTAAAAAAATGCAACCATGAAAAAAGACAAGTACATAAATAAATTAAACAAGTCATTACAAGAAAATATTTAAGATAAGTAAGAAAATATTTAGGGTTAATAATTAAGAGAGAAGTACTACATACTAAATATTTAAGCTAAATATAAGATATAAGACTCGAAAGAAAATGTTAAGGCCTATGAGAAAATGAAAGATCTTTTTATAAGAGATCACAAAAAACTTGAAAGAAAATATTTAAAAGACCCATGATAACATGAAGAACAACTCTATATGAAATCCTTTATCCTTATCCTAGTATGCCAAAGTTTTCTATTAAGAGTTACGTCCTTGGTAAGTTCTAGTAGAGCTATATCATTCTTGATCACTTCCCATCAATTATTCTTAGTCATTTCTTTTCTCCTCTTATGGTCTCTAAGTACAATCTTATCATATCTTTTCATTTAAGCATTAAGGTGTCTCTTCTTAATATGTCTGAATCACCTAAGCCTTGTCTTTCTCAATTTTTCATTTATATTACCCACCTTTAATTTGTCTCTTGCTATTACATTCTTGACCTTATCTTTTCTAGTAAAATTGCACCGCTAACAGAGCATCCTTATCTTCGCCACCATTAGCTTATGACCATGCATTTGTTTGATGGTTAACATTCCACCCTATAGAGCATGATTGACCTAATTACTAAATAATAGAATTTACCTTTGAGCTTGAGTGATATCTTTTTTTTTATACATAAAACTCTTGATGTATTTCTTCATTTAAGTCACCCTCATCTCATATAGTGAATTCTGTTTTCATCGATCTCTCCATTGCTTTGAATAAAAATCCTAGATACTTAAAATACTCTTTTTTTAGTATAATTTATAAATCAATCTTTACCTTCACATCAAAATCCACCTATGGCCCAAAAAGTTACACTCTAAATACTCAGTCTTAATTTTACTCAATTTAAAATTGTTTAACTTTAACATATCCCTCCAAATTTCTAGTTTGACATTAACAACTTCTTTTTGTCAAATTTACTAAATCAATGTCATCAACAAATAACATAAACTAAAGCATATCCCACTAGATATTCTTAGTGAGCTCATCTATCACAATTGTAAACAAAAGGAGCTTAATGAGGAGCCTTAATGTAGCCAATATCAATAAAAAAATGATACATGCATATCCCCTCCTATCATCCTTACTCTAGTCTTTACGCCTCCATGCATATCCTTAATAACCCATACATAGGTCATAGGACTTCACATGATTTTCCTACGTACCAAAATCATGTGTATTTTATGTTGTCTTTTTCTATAATATTCCATTAATTTTCTAAAGAGATGTAAAGCTTCTATCGTGGACCTTGTTTGCTTGAAGTCAAATTGGTTCTCTAAGATAGAAGCATCCATTAATTTTCTAAAGAGATATCAAACTTTTTGAATTTAAATCCAAAGGCTACCAATTTTTATGTAGAGGTATAAAAACGTGTTAGGAATCTAACGCCTCAAGAATCACCTCATTCGGAGGTCGGAAGAAGGAGTTATGGCCAAACGAATCCAATATGTTCATATCCTAATTCCTACTAAACATACTTTGGCGCAAACACCATAACTCTCACTATAGATGTCAGATTGACTTTGTTTTTATACTGTTAGAAAGTAAACATCTAGGGCTACAACTTCTATGAAGACCAAAATTTGACATTCTGTCGTTATGAGGGCCAAAATATACGGACCGTGTAAAATCACACAGTCAGCCCGTGTAACCTTCGAGTGAAATGGTGTCCTTGCATCCAAAATCACACGGTCCGTGTAAAATTACATGGGCAGACCATGTAACCTACAGATATCACCAATTTTTCACCCTCCAAGACCCCTCCAAAGGTTCCTAAACCCATCCTAATATCCCCTTACCTCATATTCTTCTCCAATACCACAAAGACCACTTCAAATCCATCAAACAACTACAAACATCATTGAAACTCAACTCCAAAGGATTCATCACACACATCCTTCCCAAAAACAACATATTCTTCTAACACTAGTAACAAATGAAATTCTCAACCAAACATAAACTCATCCATCAATCTCAAGCTTTAATGAAACATAATCATACAAAATGAACTTCTCAA
>JANITW010000005.1:11232130-11248889 GCA_027564335.1 Erythroxylum williamsii | reverse complement strand
TAATTGATTTATTAATTAATATGTCAGTTTTTGTAAATTAATAAATTTTTATAAACTAAAATAAATCGATTGATTTTCATTTAACAATTTTTTAATTAAACTTCAAAATTTTAAAGACAATCTCTTTCAATTATTTTTAAATTTTTTAAATTTATTTAATTTTTAACTAGTTTTATATGGCCTAATGCTAGAACCTTTTAAATCTTAATTTAACTTTCACCCTCCTTTTTTAAATATTGATCATAATTGAATATGTTTACGTGTAGTTTTGGCCGACTAAAGATCTATCATTTGACTGAAATTGTACACAAGACTGCAAATTTTGGTTCCTTCGCTAAGTTATAAATCATTGATTTTTTCGTGAAGCTCGACTAAACTTTAGCTTCTTGTCTTATTTCCAGTTGTGAAATTCCTTTTCACCTTCTTGGAATAATAGCTAGTTGATTCCATGCCTTCGTTACCAAGAAAAATACATGTCAAATGATTTATTCGTAGAGTTTCTATGTAACTTAGATGATAACTATAAAACAAAAGATGAAGGCTTTCAAACACGCACATATCTAAATAATCAAATCACTTTAAATATTCGTTTTTTTTTTAGAGAAATTATAATTACTATTATATGCTAAATTTTAAAAAATATGTTAGTTTAAATAAATTATTTATCAATAAATATTTAAAATTGTTTTTAAGTGGGTGCCCACCGGTGAGCTAGCTTTGCCAAATCTTGTTGGAGGTTATTAAGATATTTGTTATATATTTCATTATTTAATTTTGACATTTTTTATTATTGAATCTTCAAGATAATGAAAGTCTTAAAAATCAAATTAAGACGAGTTGTAACTAAGTAATATTTCTTATTTGAATTAGATTTTTGGATAATGATTCAAGTGTGAAAGAAGTCTATCTTGAATAGGAATGTGGGTCATCACATTGTTGTGGGCTGTAGGAAATTGTGAGGCAGCTGCAGATTGGATGTGTGTGTGACTCCTTCTTTGCGTTGTTTTTGGTTGGTTGTTTATGGTTTGTAAGTTGAGGCTGTGGGTTTTTTGGTATTGGTAATTAAAAAGTGCATGGAAGGATTGATGTGTTGATCTTTATGTTCGTATAATTTCATCTTGGACTGCAACGTTTATTAATTGATTTCATAGTGGGTGTGACATTTTGGTGCTGCAGTGTTGGTTGATTAATTCTTGTGGGTGCAACATCTTGGACTGTTCACGACTGGGTGTTGATCTTTTGGTGTGAGGCTCACGACTGGGTTGTTCTTCATATTGTGTGTCTTCTTCCAAGGTTAATCGTGGTGAAGGTTCTGTTTGATTTTTATGTGAAGTCTTGTTTGCTTGGTCTATCATGCTTGATGTCTTCCTGTTGCAGCTATGAGTTAGTACTAGATATTGTGTGAATCAACCCATATTTTGTGGTGACAATTTTTATATCTATTACAATGGAGCTGAACCAACCAGAAAGTTGTTATTCTTTTATATCTCAATTGTTTTCTGTTTTTGTTCTTAATTATTTAATCACTTGAGTTATTCATTTATTGTTTTTTCGTTAAAAGATTGTTGAGAAAAATCATTTGTTGTGATTAACACGAGTCGGTCATATTATTGGGTGTAAATCATTTTCACAAGTAGTGAGGACCAAGAATAATGTCAAGAGTTGAGTGGTGTCGGCTTAGTAAAGCCTTATATAAAAAACCGTTTTCCTTTGATAAAAGTATTAAACTAGGTGAGGGCCTCACACACATAGGCAAAGTGTGTCGAACTGCGTTAACAAATTTTGATGTTGATTTAGTTTGATGTGTTTAATCTTTTTGATTTTGTTTGTTCTAGATTCGAATGGGAAAAATCTGTAAGTTTGTGAAAGCATTACATCCTTTGGATTTAACAATTGGTACCAGAGAGGGTCATTAAATCAAAACTTGGTATAGGAAGTTGGTGCAGATCTGCATTTCACAAACATAACTACAAGAGAAGGTGCATCGATTACTAGATCACTGTTATTGGATGGTTCTAATTATCCTGTGTGGAAGCACGTATTTTTTAAAATTTTCAGTATCGGTTGGTATTTGGATTTTAAATATTTTTGCTCAGAAGTTTTTATTGATAATCTTCAGATTTATATTTTTCCTTATTTAACGATTTCAATTTTTATTTTATTTGTAGGCATATAATTGAAAACACAAGTTAAAATTAAGTTATATTCTATAAAATACTGTTACATACCAAATACTATAATAAGAATCTACCCAACTGTCCTATTAGAATTCTTACAAGTATTCAAACATGTGAATATCTTTACTTTCCATAGATTTATTTTTCAAGAAATCATATTCTAAATTCACTTTACTTTCTCGCTAACCAAACGGGGCCTAAGGTGAATTATTAGAAAAATAATGCATCCAAATCTGTCAAAGGAGAAACCTAAAGGAAGAATCAGAGGTTTGTTCTACTTGTCATTTTTGCGGGATTATTCGACACATAAGACCGAGATACCTGCAAGTTACTACAGATGTTGTTCTAAAGGACCAAAAACTAAAAGAGGATACTTTCCTCACAAAATTTCCAACAGCAATCCATAATTTCGAAGCATACTTAGGTTTAAAATAGTCAATTGCAAGCTCTCGTAGTCTTAAATCCATGAAGGTGACTTCGCATAATAGTTGGTATTTTGATAGTGGATGTTCACATCATATGACAAGAGAAAAGAGTTACGTATCCAATTTTCAAAGTTATATAGATCGACATGTGACATTTGGAGATGAAAAGAAGGCTTTGGTAGTTGGTAGAAGGACGTTAAGCGTGAATAGATTGCCAAATCTAAAAAATGTGCTTTATGTCGATGAATTAAAAGCCAATTTGGTGAGTATAAGCTAACTTTGTGATGATGAATTATTGGTTAAATTTATACATGATGAATGTAGAGTGCTAACCGAGCAAGGAGACTGCATTGTGAGCAGCAAACGATTAGCAAACAATTGTTATATGTTGCAAGTCACTACTACTTGCAAATCAGCCTTATACCATAATAATATAGACCTATGGCATCAAAAACTCGGACAAGTCAACTATAAGCTCGTTAATAAGTTGAAAAAATTGGAAGTTGTGAAAGGTTTACCGTCGATGAACAAAGAAGACAAATCATTGTTTAGTGCATGCCAAATGGGTAAACAGGTGACAGTGCCATATAAAAAGGTTAGATACATTACTTTCTCACGTATACTTGATTTAATTCACATGGATTTGGTTAGTCCATCACAATATGCTAACATTGGTAAGATGAGATATTTTTTAAACTTTTGTTGATGATTATTCTAGATAAACTTGGGTATCATTTTTGAAATAAAAATCAAATGCTTTCAAGGATTTTAGAAGCCTATGTGTGCAAGTTATAAATCTAAAAAATATGGTAATGCTGAGAATTCGATCAGATCACAGAAGGGAATTTGAGAATGCAAGCTTCAATGATTTTTGTGATGAGTATGACATCATACAAGAATTTTGAGCACCTAAAACTTCAGAAAAAAATGGAGTTATCGAGAGGAAAAATAGACTTAAAAAAATGGCCAGATCTATATTGAATGGAAGAAAGATATCTATACGATTTTGGGCAAAAGCAATCAACACAGTATGCTACATATGTAATAGAGTTTATTTTAGAAGTATCTTGAACAAGACATCTTATAAACTCTAGAAGGGAAAGAAGTCAAATGTGAGTTACTTTCCTGTTTTTAGCAGTAAATGCTACATTCTTAAATATTGGGAATAACTTGGAAAATTCGAGAGCAAGAGCAATGAAGAGATCTTTATTGGTTATTCAACGAGTATTTATTAAAAAGAACCAAAAAAGTGTTAGAATCCATAAATGTGGTGATAGATGATGTGTCTCAATTGAATACTACAGGGGAAAAAGAGAACATGCAAAACCGACTTTGCGAACTAGCTCAAACAAACAACGATACAAGAACCAAAAATTGCCTAGATTTGTAGTTAGTTGCTATTGATGAAGTAACTACGCAAATTAAAGAATTGTTAGTTACTTTGAATGATGAATCCTTCAAGAAACTTGATGCGAAAATAGTTCCTTAAATACTCAAAACTCAAGAGAAACTGATCTGAACTGGGATCCTCCCTGACTGATTAGAAGAAGTCTTCCAATAGAAAATGTTATTGGAGTGTCAGCAAAAGAAGAAAAACAAGAGAAAGAAAAAGAGTCGATTACCAAAAACTCACAGGATATTTGTGCTACAACTCTTCAGTCGAGCCTAAAAATGTTAAAAAAGCCTTACAAGATGAGTTCTGGGCAACAGTTGTGCAAGAAGAATTGACTTATTTTGCACGAAATGATGTATAGAAATTGATGCCAAGACCATCACATATGAGTGTGATTGGAACAAAATGGGTATTTCGTAATAAAACAGATGAAAAGGGCAACATAACTAGAAATCAAGCAAGGTTAGTGGCTCAAGGATATTCTCATATTGAAGGAATAAACTCTGACAAAACCTTTGCACCAGTAGCACAACTTGGGTCTATTAGACTAATATTGGGTACGACATGTGTAAAAGGATTCAAGCTTTATCATATGGACGTAAAGGGTGCGTTTTTAATGGGTTTATACAAGAAAAGTTATATGTTAATCAGCTGAAAGGATTTATTGATTCAACCCATACAGATCATGTTTCTAAGCTGAAGAAGGCTCATTATGATCTCAAACAAGCGCCAAGGGTTTAGTACGAAAGACTCACACAATATCTAATCAAGTAAGGCTACGAACAAGGTAGTGTTGACAAAACTCTATTTATAAAAAAATTCATATCTGATTTGATTATTGCTTATATTTATGTTGACGATATTATGTTTAGTTCCACTCATCCTAAGATGATAAATGACTTTGTTGAATTAATTACATATTAATTTGAGATGATTATGATCAGTGAGTTGAACTTCTTTTTGGGTTTAAATATTAGACAAGTGATGGATGACATTTTTTGTATCACAAACCAAATATGTGAAGAACTTAATAAAGAATTTTGGACTTGAGAATGCTAGACATGTAAAAACACCTATGAGTGTCTCTACAAAGTTAAAAAAAGATGAGAATGACAAAAGTATTGATGTTAGCCTCTATTAAAGCATTATTGGGAGCTTATTGTATTTAACAGCAAGTAGACTAGACATATGTTATAGCATTGGAGTATATGCTCACTATCAACCCAATCCAAAAGATACACACTTGACAGCAGTAAAAAGGATCATTAGGTATGTAAGTAGTACATCTGAATTTGAAATTTGGTATACATGTGACTCTACGTGCTATTTAGTTGGGTATAGCGATGTGGATTGGGATGAAAATTTAGACGATCGAAAAAGTACTACAAGATATTGTTTCTTCCTAGGTAATAATCTGATTTCTTGATACAGTAAAAAGCAAAATTCAATTTCACTGTCAGCCACAGAAGCAGAATATATTGCCGCAAGAAGTTGTTGTTCACAACTTTTTTGGATGAAACAGATATTGGAAGATTATGGAATTGATCAAGATGTATTGACAGTCCTATGTGATAACAAAAGTTCTATAGACATCTCGAAAAATCCAGTTTAGCATTCACGTACGAAACACATTGATTTGAAGTATCACTTTATCGGAGAGCTTATAGAGAACAAAATAGCCACCTTGTCATATATGTCTACGAAAAACCAACTGGTGAACATTTTTATAAAACCTCTTGACACAGTCAGATTTGAACCTCTTCGAGGGGCCTTAAGACTTTGTGTCTTAAATTATTAATGTGTAAATAAAATACGAAGTGTTATTTCAATAGGGATTAAAATCCCTAACTTCCTTTATGTTCTTATCCTATTACCACCATAGATGTCACTCCTCATCTCTCCTTCAATTGACACTCAAGCCTCTGTTTAGGTGAATTGAAGAATCTTTTCACTTTTATTCAACATCATCATGTGTTTTTGACTCTATCGAAGACTCTCTATCACTCTCATCAGTGTAAGCACTCTCTATCCCTTGGAAATCTCTCTCAGGTACAACTCTCTCCCTCTACACCAGTGTCAATCTTTCAATTTGCTTGGGATTTTGCTGTTAGACATCAAAATGGGCAATAACAAAGGGAAATCTTCCTCTTCGATTGTGGAGAAACCACCAGTGGCACCCATTCATCGTTCAAATCATCGACTGCTAAACTCGATGCCTGGGAGGAAATTAAGTGGAGTTGGGTTATCTTCAGCTGCTCCTATTGAAATTTTCGACATCACCTCGATTCGAGATAGACCACCAGAATGTGATGACGCCATATGAGTGTTGCTTTCCATGGTCAAAGACTCTTTATTTGATTCAGACGAGATTCCCACTGCAGATGCTCCACTAACTGCTCCTTCTACAGTCACTCAAAAACTGACTAAGCAGCAAGCTCGGAAAACAGTTTGCCCACCTCGGTGAATTCCTTTTGATCATTTAATAGTGGACAATGGGGTATCATTCAAATTTTACTCTTCTGAAGCTGAACGTAAATGGGAGACTCTCACTTATATCAGGTTAGTTCTTGACCACCCGATTAATATAAATGAATTTCAATAGTACTGACTAGATGTTTTGTTATCTGAAAGGATGTTATTGCAAGCTACGTTGCTGCCAGAACAATATGATGCTGAACTGGTAAAAGAATTTTATTGCAATTTGATTGGTGATTTATTGACTAATACTACTTTGAGCTATAAATTTGTGTATGTACCGAGTCGGCCAGTATAATTTGATGTTGATAGATTGGATATTTTTATGAGGTTTGATAATCTGATTGGAGACCAAATTTATGATGATAATTGGACTGTTTCGAATGATCTAATAGCTAATGTGTTAACTGGAGGAAAACTAGCTACTTGGCCATCTAGTTTGGTATTATGCTCCTCTATGCTAACACAAAAGTATTTTGTGATTTATAAATTAGTTTTAGCTAACTGAATGCTCAATATGCATGTTATTTCAATTTTTATAGGCAAAACTGGTCTATTCCATTAGTACTGGGGTGAATTTCAATTTAAGGTGACTCATAATTGAAGCTATGCTAGCTATTAGGGGCAAGTCGCATTCCTTGCTATATTTTCCCTGTTTGATTTCTCAGTTTTTATATACTAATGGTGTCCCTTGGTTGGAGGCGAGCATAATTAAACTAGTAACTTTGATGAACATCTCGCCAAGAATTTTCAAGCAACCACGAGTCATGTATTTGCCCTACACTTCACCTAGTCCTTCGAATGCCTCGAGGACTTTCTTTATCAATCCTCATGCCACTTTGTTTACTAAAATTGAGAGGATTGAAGACATATTTCAGGTGTGACTTTATGCTCTTCGTCAACTGAAGCAGCGGGTTCTTCGATTCTCCGATGCCTCTTAACTTTTCTTTTTGGTAACCTTTGTCCCAAAAGGGGATATGACTTGGGTTTGTATTTGGTTATTTTGAGCTGTGTGTGAATGTTGGATACTTTTGCCTATGCTTGGACCTTGGATTGAGGAGGAATATTTTGACTTCAATATTTATATGTCTGATTATGATATTTAGGGGGAGTTTGGGAGATTGTTAAGATATTGTTATATATCTTATTATTTAATTTTAATATTTTTTATTATTGGATCTTCAAGATAATGAAAGTCTTAAAATCTAAATTAAGATAAGGTGTAACCAAGTAACACTTCTTATTTGAATTGAATTTTTAGATAATGGTTCAAATGTGAAAGAAGTCTATCTTGAATAGGAGTTTGGGTGATCACGTTGTTGTGAGCTATAGGACATTGTGAGGCAGCTGCAGATTGGGAACGTGTGTGACTCCTTTACATGGTTTTTGGTTGGTTGTATGTGGCGTGTGAGTTGAGGCTGTGGGTTTTTTAGTATTGGTGATCAAAAAGTGCATGGAATGACTAATGTGCTGATCTTTACGTTGGTATAATTTTATCTTAGGTTGCAACATTTGTTAATTGATTTCATAGTGGGTGCGATATCTTGACACTGCAACATTGGTCAATTGATTCTTGTGGGTGCAACATCTTTGAATGTTCACGACTGGGTGTTGATCTTTTGGTGTGAGGCCACAGCTGGGTTGTTTTGCATATTGTGTGTCTTCTGCCAAGGTTAATTGTGGTGAAGGTTTTGCTGGATTTTTGTGTGAAGTCTTGTTTGCTTGGTCTATCATGCTTGATGTCCTCCTGTTGCAGTAGTGAGTTAGTATTGGATATTGCATGAATCAGCCTATAGTTTGTGCTGGATTTTTGTGTGAAGTCTTGTTTGCTTGGTCTATCATGCTTGATGCCCTCCTGCTACAGTAGTGAGTTAGTATTGGATGTTGCATGAATCAGCCTATAGTTTGTGGTGACAATTTTCATATCTATTATAGTGGAGGTGAACTAACCACAATTATTCTTCTTTTATATCTTAAGTGTTCTCTGTTTTTGTTATTATTTATTTAATCACTTAAGTTATTCATTTATTGTTCTTTTGTTAAAAGATTGTTAAGAAAAATCATTTGTTAAGATTAACACGAATTGGTCATGTTATTGAATGTGAATTACTTTCGCAAGTAGTGAAGACGAGGAATAATGTCAAAAGTTGAATGGTGTTGACTTAGTAAAGCCTTGTATAAAACTATCGTTGTCTTTTGGTGAAAATAGTAAATTAGGTGAGGACACCGCAGACGTAAGCAAAGTGTACCAAATTGTGTTAACAAATTTTACTATTGATTTATTATATTGCATTTAATCTTTTTGATTTTATTTCTGCTAGAAATGACAAGGAAAAATCTGTAAGTTTGCAAACCCATTACATCTTTTTGATTTTATTTATGCTAGAAACGACCGGAAAGAATCTATAAGTTTGCGAACCCATTACATCCTTTTGATTTTATTTATGCTAGAAACAACTGGGAAAATTCTGTAAATTTGCGAACCCATTACATCCTTTGGATTTATCAGACGTTATGGCAAAAGTTGGAATAACTACACTGCAAAACACATGTAACGCATTCCATAATCTGCCCTGTGGAAGCTTTGTTCTTCCTCTATGAATGCTTCTTATACATATAGGCAAAATGAGATGTTTTGGAAATACTTGCAGACAAGTTAGGGCACAAAATCTTCGATCACAATGAATGGAAAACACCCCCAACAAAGGCTATATATTATTTAGTAAGAACCAAAAAATAAAAAATAACAAGGAATATTATATATATAAAAAAAAAAGGTGAGATGAAGCCGCTTAAGACTTTCTCCAATGATTGGATGGTGAAACAGGAGCCCCAAACTTGTCTTCTTGTCTAATCATCAGTGTGGAATAAACTACAATAGATGTCATTAGTTTTGGTGTTATCTTTTATCTCTTTTCTTTCCTTTCATTTTCAGTCTCTCCAAATATGTTTTCTGTATGGGTTATGATTTTGAGTTGTATAAAACACATCTTTATCGGCTAGTCTGCACCACAAATATAGATTATGTTACATGTCCCAGAACTATAATTATTTAAACAGTAATATTTGAGGGGAGAGTTTAGAGTAAGTGATAAAAGTTGCTCACCAGATGACACCATTCAAACATATTTGTTAATAATAAGACGATTTAGAAAGAACTGTACGAGAATAATTGGATCGTTTACGAGATAATTATTGAGACATAATGATCCTCGACTTTCGAATTCATATCTGCAAATGTGTTTTTATGGTAAGGTGACTTTTCTGTTGCTCTTCTTTTCCCTTTGCTTTCTTTCTTGAGTTTTCCAACTCAAGTCACCATCTAAAATGGCCTTCTTCCTTTTGTTCTTTCTCCTTTCCCTTTTCCTGCTTTTCTTTGTAAAGTAAAAGCATGAGCTTGACATCTTTTAGAGAAGTTCAACAAGCAGCCCTTATTGGGCAAAACCAACCATTACTGACAAGTCCTTTCTAGCCACTTTTTAAAGTGCTCGTTTCTCTTTATCCTGTTCTTGCAACAGACAGTAAGTTTCCATTTGAACTATATAATAAGCTTGGACTGTTGTCTATGGCTTTAATAAGCCATGAGTTTAAATAACAAATTTGACAAGGATTGACTTGACATTGGTAACATGATGAAGCGCAGAGAAAAAGAGAGATGCTCAATTTTGAATCTGCTCCTGACCACAAACAGATAATAATCTAATTAAAAAAACAACTGCTGACGGTGATCATCCATTGAATATAATAAACCAATGACGACCGAGTTCATTGCCTGATCAAGTTTAATTGATTTTTTCTTTATATATGCTTGGTAGCTTTCATCTGTACTTGTTACTTATAAACTCAAAAGTAAACTAAAAGCATTCCTTATTAACCTAAGAGTTTCAGTAACCTTTCTTTTCCTTTTTCTTTTTGCCATTTGAACAAGTAATTAGTTAAGATGAACTCTAGCGGTCAATGGATTCATTTTATAGGAGCTAGGTACACGGAATTATCCGCAATGACTCCGGTGACTACTAAAGTTGACAAAAGCTTATGGAGGTAAAGATCGTATCAGATTAAAGGGATGGCCAAGGGTATTAATCTATTTCAAGCTTTATATTGCTTGTATCATCATCTTCTTGGCCGTGCTCGAACAATTACTAGTGAATGCATTTTGCGTTATTTTTTCCCCTTAACTTCTCTCAGTTGCTATTGAGCCATGCTGATTCCTTTGGAGTATTAAATAATTTTCTGGGAATATATGTTTGATTCCTTTCCATAACTACAGCAATGGCATGGACCTAATAGTTTTCTAATTTTAGTGCTATTTAAATATGGTTTTTAATGGTTGCTGCCCTGTCATGTGTTTTGGGTGGATTGAGAAATTCCATGCTTTGTGAGATCACAATGGTACAAGAGACACTATGTTCACCTTTCATTAAGTTATCAGACAAGTTTACTATGTAACCATGGCTTTTTGCAAAAACTAATGTAGTTACTCCAATGCTTGGTCTAAGTGCATTACTGTCAAGTGGCTGTACATCGGAAAAACCAATGATCAATAAAAACTACAGAAAAAAATTAAAAACTTTTTAAAACTAAGAAATGAACCTGTTGTCTTCATTTTTTGTACTTGAATCAATTAGCGAGGATTTAATCCCTCCTGAAATGGATTCATACCAAGAATGTACCCTGACAGCTTGTAATACCAGCTTGGAACACTTATGTCTGGACAGTTCAAGTTACTCATGATTAACTGCGAAAGGGTTTATCTCCGGAAAGTCTCTCGTTGAGGTTGTGCTGCAAAGTGCTTTCAGGAGGGCCTTTGACGCTGATGGTTAACTAATCAGAAACTGAGCCGTATGCTCAAGCTGATATGCAGGTGGCTAGAGATCCCAGTCCTAGTGATTTTCGATTATATATGAACGTAAATGTCTCTTATGGAGAACTATCTTTTTTCTGTGCCTTTAACTTCTTATGAAAAAGAGATTATAGAGTTATTTAATGTGAATCATGCATACATCTATATAAAAAGAAACTATCAATAATGTAATTAGCCAATGCTATTCTACGATCCTTACTTAGGGCTCTTGCAAGTTGTGATCTTGTTCCAAGCACTGTTAGAGTCAAAATGTTTTGGAATGTAATTGTGCCACTGTTCCAGCCTTTACACAACTACATAAATATAGTATATACCCATTTATTGTGTTATATACAAAGGAAAGACAACTGCAGTCCCGGCCTTTTTTTTTTTTTTTTGGAATTCCTATGTTACGATGTTGGAGAAGTTGAATAGGAAGGGTGTAGCTATATATATTTGCTACCATAGAGAGTTTGCTTTTAAATACTGGATATCAAATGAATAACAAGATGTCATGAAAGTGACCACCCACAACAATATATTAAAGGCCCTTCTATATCATATAGCTTTGTACTTGACCATTTCCAAGCTCAAATGAGATCAAATTGTAGTGAGGGTCCTGTCTAGACTCTAGAGTCGAAGAAAAGCTTTCCTTATCGCACATGGACATATCGCTCTTTACCCTCAAAGACACGCACACACGCTTTTTCCTTTCCCAACAGCAGAGCCATGATCAGGCAGCAGTTCTAGACATGCAAAACAATAGCAACAACAACAGTAATCAGCTTCAGAACAGCCATACATCGACCAGCCGTTCGTCGGATTCAGGCGAGCCAAGCGATTCGAGTAACAAATGGGCAGGAAAGCTTCTTAGGGAGTGTGCAAGAGCCATATCCGAGAAGGACTCCACCAAAATCCACCACCTTCTATGGATGTTGAATGAGCTTGCGTCCCCTTATGGAGATTGTGACCAAAAATTGGCATCTTATTTCTTGCAAGCTCTCTTTTGTAAAGCCACCGAATCCGGCCAACGTTGCTTCAGAACCTTAAATTCAGTAGCTGAGAAGAGTCACTCCTTTGACTCAGCGAGAAAGTTGATACTGAAATTCCAGGAGGTAAGTCCATGGACAACCTTTGGTCATGTAGCATCAAATGGTGCCATCTTGGAGGCTTTAGATGGTGAAAGCAAACTTCACATAATCGATATTAGCAATACCCTTTGCACCCAGTGGCCTACTCTACTAGAAGCTTTAGCCACCAGAAACGATGAGACGCCGCACTTGAAGCTCACTGTTGTAGTAACAGCTAGCCTCGTAGGATCAGTCATGAAGGAAATAGGCCAAAGAATGGAAAAGTTTGCTAGACTAATGGGAGTCCCCTTTGAATTCAATGTTATAAGTGGACTAAACAATCTAGGAGAACTTACAAAGGAAGGACTAGGTGTTCAAGAAGATGAAGCTATTGCAATTAATTGTATAGGGGCGTTGAGAAGAGTTGAAGTAGATGAACGAAGTCAAGTGATCCGAATGTTTCAATCACTCACTCCTCGGGTTGTGACTGTTGTTGAGGAAGAAGCTGATTTCACCAGCTCTAGATACGACTTTATCCAGTGCTTTGAAGAGTGTCTTCGATACTACACACTGTATTTTGAGATGCTAGAGGAAAGCTTTGTGCCGGCAAGTAATGAAAGGTTGATGTTGGAGAGGGAGTGCTCAAGAAGCATGGTTAGGGTTTTGGCTTGTGATGAGGAAAATGGAGGTGGAGAGTGTGAGAGAAGGGAGAGGGGAAGCCAATGGTTGGAGAGACTCCGGACGGCGTTTTATCCGGTTGGATTTAGCGACGATGTTGTTGATGATGTCAAGGCATTGCTTAAAAGGTACAAGGCCGGATGGTCACTTGTGCTCCCTCAAGGAAATGAATCAGGAGTTTACTTAACATGGAAGGAGGAACCTGTGGTATGGGCATCAGCATGGAAACCCTAAAAACACAGCATCTGTGGATCAATCTACACATCGAGGAGAAGGCTTAGCATTTACAAATTTATTCACAAGCTTGTGGAGTATACTTCAAAATCTTATCTCATCATTCATGCAAATATGGAGCTTATCTCATCACCAACTTTTGTTTATGCTTGGGAGTTTGTGTTCCTTTTCTGCTTGCTTTTAGATAATTGTATTTGTTTGAAGGTGTTTGCACTTGTGCCTCTTTTTCAGTACCTCTCCATCCCATTTCCTTTTTGGTTTTGCTTTCTTAGTGTCTTTCCCCTCAACCCCTAGTGGAATAGTGGGCATTCTGTAATAAGAGGAATTAGAGTAATAGATGAATGACCTAAAAACCTGAACTTGTCTGTGCCACTTACTTGTACTTTCCATGCATTTTTATATTAAGATATAAGAACATAGAAACTTGCCATCCAAGCATAGATCCCTTAATTTAATTTCTTCGATCCCTAATGCAAATTAAAGTTGGAGCTTCCAAGTAATTTGCGCAAAAAGATTAATTAGCAGGGAAAGTTAACTATACCAAGGGACGGAGCCATGTTACAGGAAAGGAGGCCATGGCCCCCCTTTTAAATATATATATTTTAAAATTACTTATATAATTAAAATTTTTAAAATTATAAATATAAGTGTTCTCTCTTAAAAAAATTTCTATTAGATATTGACCCCGACTTCCTTAGAGTATTATCCCCACTCTTTTCCTTCCTCTTTTGCCTTTAAATCTTCAAATTGATTTCTGGTGCAGTGGAATAGAAACGAGTCATATCACCCCTCAGCTTTGGAAAAGTACCATCCACCAACCTGGCTACTGACGGCATAACTGCTCAGAGGAACAAGAAAATAAATAGATAAAACAAAGAGATAAAAATAAATAAACACCTCATTTAGTTTAACCAATGAATTTTAGAATTTAAGATTGTTTAGTGGGCGGCCTGCATAACCATCAATTTATAACAATATCTAATATAAATCTCGCTGCTACATAAAATTTAAAAAAGTTTAATAATACGCAACTTTATCTTATAATACTAATTATACCCATCTATAGTTTAATCAATTAAGGATATTTCCAAATTTAATATATAATATAATGCCAAATAGAATATATGGTTCTCTTATTAAAAGATGCTTTTTAAGTATTCTTTCAACCATATAATTTTATACTCTTTTATCAGCTTTCAAATAATTTAATTTCAACCATATAATTTATAATTTTTATTAGCTTTCACACTATTTTTGGGTATATAATAAAATCAACAAATAAGAGAACCTTATAGTTCTTTTTTGTACTCCTTGGTGATTTTTTCAGCCATGAGAAAACAATCCTAAAACACCTGTAGTTCAAGTTTCAGGCTTGTCAAACTCCCAAGGACATGTTCGTATCAAATTACATGCATGACATTATCCTTTTGTCTTTCCAAGACACAAGATTAATTATATGCTAAAATACAATTGCATGCATCTTAGACCTTCTCCTAATTAAAATCAAATTGGATACACTTACGTGTTGTATTTTTAGTATAATTCGATCTTGTTAACTGATGTATATATCAAATTATTATACAAACTTAGGACAGGATTAGCTCGTGCATAAGAAGAGGACAAGATGGCGAAGAAGCATACAACTAAAATCGACACAAAGAGGAGAGGAATAGGAATTAGCTAGAGGGACCGAGAAGAGACATTGGTGGCAAACATATGGGAATGCCAACTAGATCCCATGTTTGCCTTTATGTCTAGTGATTTGAATGGCACATTTGCTTTTAGTTACAACAGTACGCATTAATGTACCGACTTTTGGCCAACATTATATAGTGGAAAACCACTTTCTAGAATTAGATAAGACTTGAGCTGCTTTCTTCACATATATTTCAGTGTCATGAATCTATCTTCTCAAGCCTGTAAGATACACATCAAAGTTTTCATTTTGCATCATCACATGCGCGCATACATACATACGATTTCGTCATTTAAAACCACCAACCCTTTTGTACTTAGCTAGCTTTCAATAATTGGTTGCTGTACTCGTTTAAATCATTCAAAACTACACAATTACTAGGATCTCTCTATCACAAGTTCAAGTAAATCTGGATGCCCTCAATTTAATATTTAGAATAATGAATGTCCAAATATAATTTCATAAATAAAGTTTTTTTTCTAACATCAATGAGTACAAAATGATCAAAAAATAATTCATATAAATGAGGGTAAATTATAATATTTTTTTAATACAGCATGTTATGATATTTATTGTGTATGTTATTATTTAATTTTAACATTTTTTATTATCGGATCTTCAAGATAATGCAAGTCTTAAAATTCAAATTAAGATGAGGTGTAACAAAGTAATACTTACTATTTGAATTGAATTTTTGAGTGATTGTTTAAGTGTGAAAGAAATCCATTTTGAAAAGGACATGTGTGGATGATGTTTGGAGGACATCGTGAGATTGCTAAAGATCACCTTGCGTGTGTTCTCATCAGCACAACAATTGGCGCTCACAAGCTGGTCCAACTACACGTTATTCCGGTTCTAATGACCATCAAAATCAACAACATCAATCCAACAATCAAATGACTTGGAATACCACTACTCAAGGCTCACGACCCTACCTTGGCAAATGTCAGATTTGTGGTGTTCAGGGTCATTCTGCCAAGAGATGTCCTACCTTCAGGATTGTGCCTTATGCATCATCATCGAATGTCACTTCTCATTCCTGGCAGCTATCTATCAACTTTGCAGCTCCTCTTTTACAAACTTCGAATAGTCAACCTTGGCTTTTGGATTCAGGTGCCTCTCATCATGTTACTGCAGATGTTTCAAATCTGGAAAATCACCAACCCTACAATGGTACAAAGGATGTGATGATCGGTGATGGTACAGGTTTGTTAATTAGCCACATTGGCAACACTTCACTTCCTTCAGCTCATATGCCATTGAATCTTGAGAATGTCCTATGCGTACCTGAAATGAAAAAGAATCTAATTTCAGAATATCAGTTTTGTGTCACCAACAATGTTAAAAGTTGAATTCTCACCTTACTCATTTCTTGTAAAGGATCTTTTGCAGGAAAATACCATTATACAGGGAACACCTAGGAATGGAGTTTATGAGTGGTCATCCTCATCTCCACCAATTCTAGCCTTCTCCACTGCTTCACCATCAGCCATCAACTGGCATGCCCGCCTTGGTCACCCTACCAACACAATTGTAACAGTTATCTTATCTCAAAACAACATCTCATCAGCTTCTAAATCTACTCATTGCAATGCTTGTCTTAGTAATAAAAGCCATAAGTTGCCTTTTTCAAAATCTACTCTTCAATCTACTCAACAATTGGAAATCATTTTTTCTGATGTTTGGATGTTACCAGAGTTGTCTTATGATGATTTTCGATACTATGTCATATTTGTTGATCACTTCACCAGATATACTTGGCTTTATC
>JANITW010000005.1:11214790-11227074 GCA_027564335.1 Erythroxylum williamsii | reverse complement strand
TTTTGCTTATATTGAATTTCGTTTACTCATTTGAGTTATTTATTTATTGTTCTTTTGTTAAAAGATTGTTGACAAAATCTTATGTTGAGATTAATACGAGGTGGTCGTATTATTAAGTATGAAATTCTTTCGCGGATAGTGAGGACGAGAGATAGTGATAAGAATTGAGTGGCGTCGATTCAGTAAAGTCTTGTATAAAACTATTGTCGTTAGTGAAAAAATTAAGCTGGGTAAGAATTCCACATACGTAAATAAGGTGTGTCGAACTGTATTAACAAAATTTGGTTTTGATTTATTTTGATACATTTAATCTTCTGATTTTTTATTATACTAAAAACGACTGTGATAAATCAAAGAGTTTGCCAAACTCATACACCTCTACAGTTTTTTCACAATAAATGAAGTTACACGTATATGTATATACTTCCTTTGTGGTCTAAGCAAATGAAGTTACTCGTAGAAGTATGTCCTCCGGATCATGAGATATGACAATTTTGATGCCTTTGCAATGGGAATTGCTGATGTTTTTCTACGAAAATTGTTGGGAGAGGCCGCTTGAACTCTATTTTGTTCTTTTTTTAAGTTCGGCCAACCTCCAGTAAAATCATTGCTGGTTTTGTAGGAAAGATCTTAGTTAGATTCTTTCATATTTGTAACGTTTGATATGATATATCATCTTTTTTAAGAAGTACAATATTCCTTCTGTCAAGTATGGCCTTTTTTTTCTTTCTTGTTTTGTATATGGGAGAGTCCCATCTTTCTTTGTTTCTTTGAACGATGCAATGGGTAAAAGAAAGACAGATCTTAATATTCAATGAACAAAAAAAGCAAAGGCCCAAAAGCATTAACAAGTCCAATACATGCCAATTGATAGCTAGATGATCTAATTAAAATGAAATATTTACAACTTATGAAAGTTATAAGAATTTATATTTATTTCTTTAATTAGAAATTCTATAAATTTATAGATTGAGTTTAAAGTTAAAATTTTTAATAACTCAAGGCTTTATTAGATCCGAATGATTTAAAAACTCAACCGATTTAGTTCGGTTCAATGGTAAAAGATTTGAAATGTTTGACGTTTTAGCTCGGTTTTTAACTTTCTGGTTTAATTTATTATTACATCTCTTGTTATTAAAAAATGACCATTTTATTAATTAATCGGTTAATTTTATTAATTAATAAGTTCTTATAAATTAAAATAAATTAATTAATTTTCATTAAACAATATCTTTTTTTAATTATATTTCAAATTTTTCTATAGGTAAGGGTAATTTCTTTCAAACATATTTTAAATTATTTAATTTTATTTAATCTTTAGTCAATCTTATAACGATCTAATACAGATTAAACTTTTTAAACCTTTAAATTTCTTGTATTAATAGTTTAACTTTTGATATGATTTTTAAAATATTAGTTATATTTGATCCACCAGACCTGTACAAATCTAACCAAAACACAATAACTAGAAGAGATTGAGGGATACAACCCCTAAAAAGGAAGTGTTATTCAAATCCTCCCCTGAAAATAAACTAGAACGATTTTGAAGAGGCTGGTCTGGTCCAATGAAACCCAACAAGAACCTTGGATTTCCATTTGTCCAAAGCCTATATAGACTAAGATTCATAACATTTGCCCATTTTATAACATAGTTGAGGCCCATCTTCATAGTTCAGCTAAGGGGCAAAACAGGAAACCCATTAGAGAACTAGGGTTTAAAAATAAACCTATTTTCTAGCTGTCCTATATATGTTCTTACGAAACAGCAGTGAGTGGCTACGGTTGGGGTGTGCATCTTTTTAACTTGAGCTCTGAGAAGCGCCACTCAAAATGGTAATATGTCTTGCTCCGTTTATTTTCTTTAATTTCTCGTTTACACGGATTTTACTGACTTATTGTGTTAGTTTTGATCTGGACTATGTCTGTGTTTGATTTGATTTGGGATTGTTCTATTTTCCTTCTCAATTGGTTTTTTCTTTCAAATTATTAGTTCTTCAAATTATTGGGGAATGATTCAGTTGGAGTTTTCGTATTACGGCTGATTGGTATTTTGTCAGTAGGTTAGACATCTTTTTTTTGGGTCGAACATGTAAGAAGGAATAACAAACAGTTCAAAATGGGACGTGTGTGAGTTGGAATTCAGTTGTGGTTTGTAATAGATCGATAATTATGGCATTGCATGTAGATGATTTGTTTTCAAGTGAGACCACAATTGTGTTGTGTTCTTTAGAACACAGACCAGTCAAGTGTACAATATTAGCTCATTGAAAAGAGAGGAAAGCTAGATTGTTTTGGATCTCATTGAGTTTATGCGTAATTCGGTATGGCTGTGAGCTTTTTGTAATATAAACGAAATCTTACCTCTGGACGTTTTGACCATGTAGGAGAAGTGGTATTTCAGCAAATATGAAAGATAAATTCGAAGTACATTCTCCATAAATATATAAAAATATGGGAAAATTGCGGGAAGTTGTAATGCAAGCAATTGATTAGATATTATTCTTATTTCCTTGATTTTTGGTCTTCTGGATAGTCTGCTCTTCTTAGTTAATGATTTGATGGGTGTTTGTTGTCTGAGTTTTAATTCAAAGTTTATGTTTTATGTGTTTCGATGCCTTATCTGTCTGTTCTCTGTTTTGATGCATAGCCCAAGCAAATCCATGAGATCAAGGATTTCCTTCTCACTGCTAGAAGGAAAGATGCTCGCTCTGTGAAGATCAAGAGAAGCAGGGATGTCGTCAAGTTCAAGGTTCGCTGCTCCAAGTACCTGTATACCCTTTGTGTCTTCGACTCTGAGAAGGCTGACAAGTTGAAGCAGTCTCTTCCACCAGGTTAATTCTTGAACCCCATTTTGTTTGGCGTTTAACCATGCGTTGTTGTTTTCTGGGTTATTTTCTGTTTGGCGTTTAACCATGCCGTGTTGTTTTCTGGGTTGTAAGAACAACGAAGTTTTATGCTAACTTGGGACTTGGTTTCCTGAGATGTCTCAAATAATTGAAATGGATGTTTTGAACTATTTCACACAGCTCCTTTTTGGTCTTTGTCTAGTTAACTTTTCCTTATCAGGTTGTAAGACAAGAATTATTGTTGACACTAATTGATCTGACTAGTCTAGCTACCACTAATCTATTTGTCCATTTGTTGCAGGTTTGAGTGTACAAGACCTGTGAATGTGGGCGACCTGGTTTTATATTTTCAACAAGAATTTTGCTGCTTGTTTTTGTGGTTGAAATGAATTATAATGTATTTTGCGAAACTTGTTATTGTTTCAGAGATAATGAGTAGTTTATTGATGGTATTCTGAACTTAGAAACGTTTGAACCTTTAGAGTTTTATGATGCTTTAACATATAAATCATGTTACGGTGATTTACTGGTAAGTGGACTATCTGGAGCATATATAAGTATGGTATTTGATTTTAAATGATTTTGCATGGATAGCTCATGTGGTCAAATTCCAATAAGGAAACATCGAACTCAATGAAATTTTTGTTTGTTTCTGATTTACGGTTGTGGAGATTTTGGAGACGGAAGCTTTCTGTTGTAGTTAGAATGGCTTTTTTTTTGTATATAGTATAAAAGGAAAGAGTACACTGGACACTAAATGAAAACATCCTTTAAAAGGAGATTATGGCACTTTATAGGTGAAACATCAAAATAAGTTATACCAATGTCGGCAGGGCCGGTTTGGGTAGCGAGTTAGTCCGCGTATTTGTTGTTCTCTTGGTACAAATAAAGATACAGATATGTTTCGAAAATGGAAAGGAATTCTGTTCTTCAGACAACTTCGAATGACTTTAGTTTCAAATGAAACGTTGCAAGTCTATCTATTTCTATTTCGTGTTTTCTTGATTTCGTGGTTTGTTGCTTCACTTGAATTATAAAAATTGTTTTTAGTTTTCAAATTTTTACTATAATGTGATTTTATTATTAACTTAATAAATATCATTTAATTATTTGATATTATTTATTAGTCAATTATGGCAATTTTAAAAATTCTAAGAATAATTATAAAATAAAATTATATGAATCTAATAATTTTTATAAATATAAAATATCTATAAAGTACATAAGTTTGAAAATTTTCAAAAAATATTTTCAAATAAAAATATCGTAAAATTAAATGTTTAATTATAAATAATGACTAAACTTAGAACATATTTATCAATTATAGTTTCAACTTTTTTCATTTCATTCTCTAATTTTTTAAAACTATCATATGCCCTCTTAAATTATGATTTTTGTTCTGTATATAAACGATTTCTTGATTTTGGGAG
This sequence comes from Erythroxylum williamsii, assembly GCA_027564335.1. NCBI lineage: Eukaryota > Viridiplantae > Streptophyta > Magnoliopsida > Malpighiales > Erythroxylaceae > Erythroxylum > Erythroxylum williamsii. Next base: position 11,222,798 of record JANITW010000005.1, on the reverse strand, counting down.
ACAATAAGTACGAAAGTCATGCGTTACGTGGCTATATCATGGGATCATAGGTGAAATAGTATCAAAATTTGATGGAGTATTTCATAATTTTTAAAAATTACGGACTAAAGTGAAAATGGGGTAAACCAGGAGTTGGTATATATTTGTTATTTTCAGTCTTTTAATAATTACCTCCTAAAAGATTGTGAAAAGCCAAAGAAGCCCTCACTTTTTTTCTATTTTTCCCAAGAAATATTAACATATAACTGGGCAGAAATTTAGCCATCTCTTTCACGCCTTCATCTCCCACATTTTCCTCGGATTCGCCGAACTATTGTTAAGTAGAGAAGAGTAAGCCATAAGACCCATTGGTCGCCCAAGCTTCTAGGTATGTTAATAAGCTAGAAATCGAAGTTAATGGTGTTCTTCTCGCTTGTATTTGCCTTGTTTTTGTCCGTTTTACGCGTTTGGTGACTGAGAAAGTGTCTTCTGATGTTCTGTATGTCTTTTCTGACATGGGTTTTGATGTGAAGTCAGAGTTGAATTTCAACTTTTCGTTCACTGAAAGTTCATAAGTTTTTCATTTTTGCTTTCTAATTCTTAGTTTCTTACTAGTTATTTCGATCAATGTTATGAGAATTTGTTCAATTTTGTTTTTCTGTTTGCTTGTTGAGGAAATCTACCGACGGATAAGCATGATTCACGATTCAATTTTCAGTCTTGCATTTGTCCTGTTTAAGTAAACTATACTGACTTCTCTCTGTCTCTGTTTGTTGATTTGTTTCTGATTCTTGACTTCCCAAGTTATTATTTTGCAGTTGGATGGATTGACTGATGAAGATTTCGCTGCTGGAGGCGCTCATCAAACCCAATTGTAGTTCATTTTGGTTTGGCGAAAGAATAGGTCGTAGTTAAGGAATTCTTGCCTTCTAAATCCTTAGAGGCATTCGGGCAGCGTCCCATCAGTGTATATATATATATATATATCAATTGGTTAGGGAGATGGTTGGGAATTCAATAGTCCAAGTGCCGTCATGTCCCAGTGTGCTATCTTCTTCATTGATTACAGTCTCTCCCAGTTCTTCAAACTTGTTGCCCCATTTTCCAGCCAGTCGAGCAACGAAGTTTTCAAGGGTAAGAGCAATGTCTGCTGATGTTGAACCCAGCCAGCCACCCCCTTCAGCAGAGACAAAAAATCCTCTTGCAGTTGCAGCGGAAGTTCCTCAAAAACTGTGGAGGCAGACAATGAAGCCATTAGGTGATTTTGGGTTTGGTCGTAGGAGCATATGGGAAGGCGGAGTGGGGCTGTTTCTTACATCTGGTGCAGTGCTTGTTGCACTCAGCTTGGCTTGGGTTAGAGGATTTCAGCTGAGGTCTAGGTTCAGGAAATACTTGGCCGTATTTGAGTTTGATCAGGCAAGTGGTATTTGTACTGGAACACCAGTTCGGATTAGAGGAGTAACTGTTGGCAATGTCATTCGTGTCAATCCTTCATTGAGAAATATAGAAGCAACTGTCGAGGTATATGCATTGCTGGTCATGTAATTGAACTTAAAACAATCTGTATGATCTTTTAGTAACACAATGTGTTTATATTTCGTAGGTTGAAGATGACAAAATTATTATACCTAGAAATTCTCTTGTTGAGGTGAACCAGTCAGGTCTTCTTATGGAAACATTGATAGACATTACCCCTAGAGATCCAATTCCTACACCTTCGGTGGGACCTCTTGATGCTGATTGCATTAAAGAAGGTCTAATTGTATGCGATAGGCAAAAGATAAAGGGTTATCAAGGGGTAAGTTTAGACGAATTGGTTGGGATAGTAACTCGCCTTGGACGTGAAATGGAGGGAATTGGCATTGCCAAGAGCTATTCACTGGCCGAGCGTGTTGCTGCTGTGATTGAGGATGCAAAACCTCTCCTGACAAAGGTGTGATGTGTCCTTCTAATACCTTCTTCTCTTGTTTTCCCACTCTTCTCTAACTCGTGGACTTTGCAGGACTATTAATTCTGCAAGCGAGATGTTAACTGAGGAACATAGAAGCTGATAAAAACTCAGCTAGAAACTTCCTGATAAATTTTGTGCATGCCATTTAGTTGAGCATGATATGCAAATTGTTATCAAAATCTCCTTGTGTGGAAAGGTTGAAAAAATCAACCCTGATTGATTGTTCTTAATAGAAGGAGGCATTTTATTGCTAGCATGGTGATGTAACTTAAAGTTATAAGAAACTAGGTTGAATTGCCTGCTAATTAATTTAATTACTGAATAAGACTCAGGTGGCATCACTTTTTTCAATTTAATATTCCAATCCTCCAGTCTTTCTCGTAGCATATTTTTTCGTGCAATTGTTCATAATAACCATTCTTGGTGGAGGCCTTTGCTGCAGGTGGTTGGACTGCCCTTCATTTTACCATAAAATTGGAAAGTATACCAATGAAACATATTCTTTAAACTGTAGTAAGTTCTGAAAAGTTGTCATTTAATTTCGAAATGGCTGTATGTGCTCTACTTGCATGTCTGCATGCCACGTGGATGATCTTGCTTCACTAACTCTGAACATTTACATGTACTCATGCACACTTTGCATTTGATGTAGTGATCCTTCAGATCGAGGCCATGACTGAAGATATTCAACCTTTGCTCACTGATGTTCGCGATAGTGGTCTGCTAAAGGAAGTTGAGAGTTTGACCAGAAGCCTAACCCAAGCCTCTGAAGATTTAAGGTGAAGTACCTGAAAGATTTGGCTTGATGTTTTCTGCTTGACTGGTGAATGCTAAACAACTGGGGCTGTAGCTAACTTAGATAAAGTCAAATTGCCCTGCTAGATTCATTTATAAGACCCTGTAGCATGTTGAATTAAGCTTCCTGTTCATTCTGGCTACTTCCCCTTTTTCAATCAGTTTCCTTCTGTGTTAAGCTTGAGGGACGGATATGTCTAAGATGATTGATGGGATCTTTTTCCTGCCTTCTTAATGCATCTTCCTTTCCTTTCTATTAACTTTTTGCCTGTTAAACATATTTTTGAAGCCAGTTATCCATTTACATTGAGATCTCGAAGTTGAGCAATGACTTGGGTGTTGAGGAATTTGAATTTACTTGATGATAGTTGCTGGTATTAGCAGCCTGAAGCAAGATAAATCCATTTATTCCTAGCGGAAAAAGAAAAAAAAAAATCCTTAATGCCCAAGATGCTTGATATTTTTTACAATCTGAGAGTGTTTATATTTTCTTCTAATGCAGAAAGGCGCATACATCCATTATGACTCCAGAGAACACAGAGTTGATTCAAAAATCCATATATAGTTTGATTTTCACTCTGAAAAACATTGAGGTGAGATCTTAATCATTAGCTTTCTACACCTTACATTATTGCATAATCATGGTTGATAATGTTCAATTAACCTGTTCCTATTTTTCTTTTTGGAACAACGTCAGAATATAAGCTCTGATATCCTGGGATTCACCGGTGATGAGGCCACAAGACGTAACTTAAAAGCGCTTATCAAATCTCTCAGCAGGTTATTATGAAGATAATTGAAGGTCAAATCTGCTTTCATTGGTTGTTCAAATAGCAAAAATGATTTCTTCCTCCTTTATCTTGGAGAGGAGCTAGCCAATTCTAGCACCTAGGCTTATTGTTTTAGTTTCATTTGCATGCTTCTTCTATTATTTTCATTGGTGCTAAGGTAGTACTGAGTTCTTTTGGGTGTTTTTTTTGTTAAAATAGTAAAAGATCAAATGAATGGTTTCTGGTGGTATCTTCTTTGTTGCAAAGAGCCTCTAAGAAGTTCTGAAGGGGATACCATCTCCCTTCTAACATTGAGGAAAAATCAAATACAATATTTCAAGTACAATTGGTATCATCTCATCTATGTAACATTGGAAGTTCTGTTGCCTGCATGGTAATCATTTACAGATGCAAATTTCAAATATGGGTTTTCAGTTTCTTGTTTCATTGATGCATTCTTCATAAAAATATAGTCGAGTCAAACTGATAAGTGGTTGTATCTTGCAAAATGTTTACAGGAGAAGGTTTGGGGAGTGAGTGTTTTATATGAGAAACCAAATAGGATAAGAAATATGAAGTTTCATCTCAGCCTTTTATTCATTTAATTTGTGAGGTCTCTTGCAGGTCCAACATAGATGAAAAGATCACATCATGCATTTTGGCTTGGTGTTGATCTTTTCATTCAACCAACATGACATTTCCTTATCATGAATTTGGTGCGCCAGAGAGTTAATATAGTTGCATTCATCACTAATTTTGTTAGCATTACAGCCTACTTGATATGGTAATGGTGGGCACATACATTGGTGGTCGGCTGAAAGGCACCGTCCAAAAGGAATAACCCAAATTCCAATCATTCATGAACCCAATCCATCCTTTCATTACTCAAAGCTTTATTTGCTCCACTGATATCTATAATTAAACAGTGAGGTTGTTCATCTACCCATGTCTTTGTTCTACTAATTTTGGCAGGAGAAACTTCAATCAATAGGTCCTTGTACCAGAAACTTGAGAAGTACTTTCTTTCTTGACCACATACAGCAAGATCTAGGTCATTGGAACCCATAATACTAAATTATTTAACCATTTTGAGATGGCCCGTTGAATTGACAAATAAAGAAGAAGATACCGGAAGAAGAGCTGTGGGGTCACAATGCTTCAAAACGGTCTGACTCTGAAACAATAGCAACTCCATTTGTATTACTCTATTTTATTCTATCTTATAAAATCTCAACCATTTATTTTGCGGGACTCATGCGAGACTCACATAAATGAATGGCTAAAATTTATTAGATACAATAAGACACCATAATATTAAACGAAAGATCTGGACTTTCAGTTCACACCTAACCCACGCGTATCAATCACTACTTCAAGCTTGTCCAATGTTGGGAATCTCTTCTTTGAATGCTGTTTTTGAAGATAAGTTATGGATGACTAGAAAAGAAAAACAAAATTGGAAATTGTAGTTAAATACTAAGAAGGTTGAGAATGAGGTCGATAGTTAGATGGTCTTTCATTGTTAAGATTCCTAAAGACATTATACCACCGCCAGGTTGCTTAGTTTAGGAGCATCTTGGACTTTAGTGACGATGGATATTTGACACCTTTCTTTCTCTGGTGCTTAAAGAAAAAGAAGCATCGCCCTTTACCAAATGAACCTAATTCTTGCCATCGCTATCTTCCACAGGGGGTAATGGGCATGCCTTAAATCATTTGTCAAGACTTTCACACCAAGATTGTGCCTTAATACATGATTTCTCAACTAAAAATTAATTTCTAAACTAATATATTACTCAAAATGAGGGCAAATTTTGGAGTAACCAGTAAGATTACTAATTTGTGACAAAAAAGGTCATAAGTTCGAGTTATAAAAAAAGCCTCTCTACAAAATACAAATGAAATGTTACGTATTCCTCGATCATTGCAAAGTCTTGGAGTTGGTGGTGATGTATATATTACTCAAAATGACTTTTGTGCATATAGTGATTTTGGATTGTGGAGAAAAAAAGAAGCTAAGTTATTAATGTGGAATTATGAATTAGTGTTATTCCTCTTGGCTTTCTTTCCAAACATTACAAAAAAAAATGATTTGGTTGGCACAAAAAGAACGAAAGGAAATACAAAATGGCAGAAAGTAGAATTATTACATGATATTATCCTTTGGATTGATCTTTGTTGGGCATGAGCATAAGCATTGTTACTATTTAGGTGCTGATGATTTTCTCAAATTTGGAAAGTTCAAAGAAAGCTGTTTCTATTCCATTATGAACTTAAACAAAGGTTAATTGTTAGAATTTATAATGGACCTACAAGCCCACACGAGAAAGAAAGTTATACTACATATAAGTTTAAGTGAGGTTTTATCCTAAAATCAATTGGTGATAGGTGGAGTAGCCCACAAGACTTATATGCTAGTTTTCTTTCCTCTCTTTCTCCAATGTGGGACAAACTTTCAATTTATATTTTAACACACCCCCCTCACGTGTGGATCTAGCACGTGACATAATCTATCAATTTGAGGAGTTAACGACTAACATAAGAGCAACCTACTCTGATACTATGTTAAAATTTATAATAGACCTACAGACCCATACGAGAAAGAAAGTTAGACTACATATAAGTCTAAGTAAGGTTTCATCATAAAACTAATTGGTGATAGGTGAAATAACCCACTAGACTTATATGTTAATTTTCTTTCTTCTCTTTCTTCAATATGGGACAAACTCCACTTTATATTTCAACATTAATCCTTGCTCAAAGCAAAAGGAAAATGAGCTGGCGTCTCTTCAGTGTTATACTTTCTTTTACCTAATCAAAAAAGCTTGTACCTTTTGAAGAAATTATAGCAAACATAAAAAATCTATTTAATTCACTTAGTAAAATTTTATATTGTTGCCTAAAAGAAAGTGTAAAACTGAAGTTTCAGCAGGTCGTACTCGATCTACTTAAATCAATCAATGATTAGTAAGGAGGAGCATGCCAAAATGTCGGCAAAATGAATGGAGGAGTAAAGCAGCATAATTAGATATAAGATTATGCTAAAGTGGCTGCCAAACTAATAAAGCGAGAAGATTTGGGCACTAACCAACTTTGTTAGCAAGTAATCCTAACAGATTTAGTTGAGCTTTCAAGCAACATCACAATCAACAATCACGTTCATCAGTTCCAGCAACAAGCGACGTGTTGTCCTGACATTTGTCCCTATTTAGCAATTTATTGATCATTTTGTCTCTTAATCATTCAAGATTAGACCAAGTTCTTGTTTCTCGTGTTCATAAGCGTCCTCATTTAACTCGGCAGCCGGCAGGTCGGTATAAGTGACGCATATTTTCGTGGCTTAATCAAGTAGATCCGGTTCGATAATTATTTTTAGGATTGCAACAAATTCCTGAGTCAGTTTAAGCCTTGATATAAGAGGATGTATTCTCGAGGGAACACTTCTTGAAAGACTCAAAAAAAATAAAAAATAAAATAAAGTAAGCATCCTCATTTCTAACGAATATACAATTTTGTCAACTACCCTTTGGTTCTATAAATGAGTTACTTTGTCTGGTTGATTTTCGTTTTAGCTAATGTAAACCATAAATCATTGTTTAAGATTTGGAGATTAGACTATTGAGGACGAAAGAACGGAGAATTTAATACGTTGCAACATCATTTTGTACGACTCTTAGTTGGCAGAATTTGACTTCACTTTATATTTATTGGACAGTCAATTAATTGCAACTTCTAACAAAGTTTTATAATGTTCTAAGATAACAAATAAAGAAAAACACGACAAAGTAACTCCAAATGTGATTAGCGTTTTGTGTTTTTTATTCATAAGAAGGCTTTAACCACATGTCCTAGACATAGTGTGTGTCACACAACTTTAATGTCATATGTACTTGAAATCAAATATTTGAAGTGTACACTGCAACAAAGAAGGGTTTTCGCAACAAAATGTTTCGTCGCTGAAGGACAACAAATTGTCGCAAAAACTATTTTGCGATGGCAAAAAATCATCAAACTATTCGTCGTAAAAGATTAGTAGCAAAATATTATCTCCAATGTTTTCACATAATTGATTTTGCTATGGTCACTCCGTCGTCGCAAAAAAGAATAGGTAAGAAGAGGAAAATTTGTCGCGAATGATGTATTGCGACATTTGATTTTGGTTAAAGGTAATTAACCTTATTAACGTAAGCATAGGTAATAATGTTTACCAACAATTTATTTGTGAAGCAGAATATGTTTAGCTATGTTTTTTAAAGTGTAACTAAAGGTTATTAGAGACGTTTTGGTATACGTAGGTAAAAAGATTTGGTGACTATTTTATACTTGTAGCTAAAAGTTACAAATTTTTATTTTTAATTTTACTTCCCTATTACCAATTTAATATTTATTTATAATTATAAATAACATTTTAATTCAAGTTATTGTTTTGAACATGATTTGAATTATAATTAAGTCACATTTTGTAATTATTAATGGTGACATTGTTTAAATAATAACTAATTAAAATTAAAAA
>JANITW010000005.1:11175080-11201983 GCA_027564335.1 Erythroxylum williamsii | reverse complement strand
AGACTGCAGCATCCATTTACAAACTTAAAAGAATATTTGATTGTATCAAGTTTTGACAAAGAAATCAAAATTTGAGATATAATAGGAATATAAAATGTCTAGAAAAGATCTAAATAATAAATAGTATCTAACATCAAATACTAAGTTTTGATGGCTTCAACTTGATCTTTGACTCGATTATTTATAAACACAAAATTTTCATTTAAATTTATGGGTTGGATTGTAAATTGTAAGAAATCTTTACATCAAATTTGAAAATTGAGTGGTGCAACTAAAATCAATTCACTAAGCATTTAAAAGAACTTCTATTAAATTTGATTTGAAACATACAAACGCATTAGGCTTACAATCTTTTTCAAACCATACCTTATGGTCTAGGGAAGCTTTTTGTTGTGCATATTCTTTGGATGCAAATGACAATTATCATTATTTTGTTCCTTTCTTTAAAATAAACGAAACTTGTAAATAAAGAGAAATAGAAGAAACTGTTACAAAAACACTGATCAATGCTCATACATTAACATTTTAAGTTATAAATGAAATATATGATACATAGTATGTACATTGAAGTTCTCCTTTGTGTGATCCAACAATGCACATTAATAAACATAATTGATTCCCTTTCTTTGCCATCACGTAATTGGCAATTCCAAATAAACATGTTTGCAATCTTTATATATATATATATTGGTTACCTACGAGGTGTCCTAGGAGGGTCTCAATTATGGGAAGACACCTTTAAGCTATTCACACTCAGACTAATCTCCGCTCGTGTCGAGTACGTCCTTTGCGGGAAGCAAAACTTTGGCTCTAAATTTTAAATAGCTGCATACATGAAAGGAGTTCAAACCTGCTACCTCAGTTAAGCCAGGAATCAAATATGAATTAATTGGAACACAACTTCTAGCACTTTCGTATTTCAGTTCGTGTTGAAGAAGCAAGTCCTCGCACGCCTCGGGTGAGGGCAAAACGTGCTTGTGCTTCACTAAACAGTTTAGAAGTTTCGGTTCAGTGAGGGATACGACCCGGGAAAAGAATAGTGATGGTAACTTCATGTGGAAATTTCGCAGCCATTAGGTGTTGCAAACAGGATTCCGTTTATGATTCTTACTTGATGGACAATGTCATGCTGCTTTAAAATTATGTGGTCTGACTTGAGCCATGTCAACCACTAAAACCATAGAAATGCCTCATCATTGCTTTTGGTGGCTTTCTTCTTCTTCTTCTTCTTTTCAGTAGACATATACCAAGTATAGTAAAACCCTCATGGTTTTGGCATGGTATGCAGGAGGCATTATCTCATTCTTAAGATCAGGAGAGAGTGGAGTTGGAAAAAATGAAGCGTCCACACAAAACCTAATAATAATATAAGGAAGGTAATTATAGATGATAAAAATATAAAACTAAGCATATTATTTATTTAAAAGTTAAATTATTTTATCTATTTAACAAGTTCAACTTACGGAACAACTTTTTGTAAAAATACAAAGGGAAGTCTGTGTACATTATGCTAATCAAGGCGGTGACAATCGAGAAACTGAAGTTGTGTGTAAACTTCGGTTAGCCTGCAAGAGTAATAAAATCTAGACGAGCCACTGCATCAACCAGGTGTGAAGACAGATCGAAATCAGTCTTCAAGTGGGAGATTGTTAGGTAACGAACTTTGTCCTATATTGAAAATGAGAGAGGGAGGGGATGACTCATCAACTATAAATAAACCCTCTCCTCCTTTTATTTACATCATCCAAAATTAGAAAACAAAATAATTTTTTTTAGTTTTGTCTTCCTTTGGTGAGTAAGAGAAATATTAAGAGTAGAAAAATTTTGTGAGTAATTTTGAGGTGTATTGGAGTAAGGGTTTGAGAGTGTGTGTAAATACTAGTGAGATGAGTGTTGAGTGTAAACACTTGCAAATATTGTTTTTCTCCATAATAAAAAGAATATGCAGTAGATCCGGGAAGTTTCAGGTTTCTCCAAGTACTTGGGCCTTCCGACGGTCATTGGCCGATCCAAGAAGGAGGTTTTTCAATTTGTCGTGGACAAGGTCTGGAGACGCTTACAAGGTTGGCGCCATAAGCTCTTAAGCCGAGCCGGGAAAGAAATTTTGCTAAAAACAGTCATCCAAGCTATCCCGAATTACTTAATGCAACTGTTCCTTCTGCCCAAAGGTACGCTTGATAAAATCGAGAAACTAATGAATCGATTTTGGTGGCAACATTCTAACTCCACAGGTCCAGCTCTTCATTGGTCCTCTTGGGACAATATGGCTCAACCGAAACACCAGGGTGGCTTAGGATTTCGGAGGCTTCGGGACTTTAATTTAGCCTTGGTGGCGAAGCAAGGGTGGAGGCTTCTCAGTCGTCCTTCTTCTTTGGTGACCCGCATTTATAAAGCTCGCTACTTCCCTAACTGTAGATTCCTCGATGCTCCAAATGGATCGAACCCCAGCTGTATGTGGCGAAGTTTCATCCAAGCACAAGCCCTCCTCCGCGCCGGTAGCTTATATAGAGTCGGACGGGGCACCGCGATTTCAGTTTTTGGTGATCCATGGATCCCCTCTCTCCCTGGTTTCCGACTTCCCCCACTGAACGCTGCAGGTCGAGAGCACCTCACTGTGGCTGAACTTCACAGTGAAAATGGCTGGCTGTGGGACTCCGCGCAGCTTGAGTTGTTCCTGTCTTCTGAGGAGGATGCTGCTGTAAAAAAAATCCCTTGTTTCCGACACGATTACGACGACGTCTGGACTTGGTTGAATGATCACAGTGGACTCTATACTGTTAAAAGTGGCTATCGGTTGCTGTTGGACAGACTTCATGTTCCTCCATCTTTATTGTCTCTTCCTTGGAAATGGTTATGGCGGTTAGAGTTACCCAAGAAGATTCTCAACTTTTTATGGCGTTGCATTCGTGGTTTTTTGCCGGTGAAAGACAGGTTGCGATCTCGACGTATTGCCATTGATGAGGTTTGTCCCTTCTGTCCCCACCATGTCGAAACAATCTGCCATATCTTTTTTGATTGTGTATCTGCCCGGGCAGTCTGGGTTAGGAGTGGCTTGCCGGTCTGGGTTACTGTCCAATCTCTTCCCCAGTGGCTGCAAGTCGTTCTGCAGTTTTGGACGAGGGAGCAGCAGCAGCGTGGTGTGGCCATCATGTGGGAGATTTGGCGCTCCAGAAACGCATTTATCTGGCACCAACGTCGTTCTTCTGCTGCCGCAATCTGTACTGGTGCTGCTCGACTTGTTTCTGACTGGAAGACTGCTATGGCAGCACGGCAAGTTGGTGTTTTCCCTACCATCGAGTCATCCCCATCGAAATGGTTGCTGCCACCCGAAGGTACACTGAAGTTAAATGTGGATTCCATGTTTCATCATCACTCTGGTATCGCAGGGGCGGGATGGATCCTCCGCGACCACCTGGGCGGCTGTGTGGGTGGTGGTATGTGCAATAATGGTGTGGCTGCCAACCCAGTTCTGGCTGAAGCCCTTGGGTTGAGGGAGGCACTTAGCTGGTTAAAGGGAGCGTTTATCGACCGCCAGATTGAAGTTGAAGTCGATTGCCTGGCATTGGTTACAGCAATTCGAGGCAATCATTCCGGCTCCTATCTTGGTGGTATGGCTTCCGACATAAAACGCTTGTTAGATCAATTTCGATCTATAGCTATTTCTCATGTTAAGAGGTCAGCGAATCAAGTTGCCCATAGGTTAGCCTCGGCATCTGGTTCTCTTTCTGGCTCTCATTGGTGGGATACTGTTCCCCCTGCCTTCATTTCTGATGTAATGACGTTGGATCTCGTTTAATATATCCATTACTATTTCAAAAAAAAAAAAGAATATGCAGTAACCTTGGAAACGTAGGCACAATTTGTCCGAATTTTGTTATCAAATTTTGTGTTGTTCTATTGACATTCTAGTTGCGTGGAAATAATTGAATTTCCTAACACCCTCTTTAGACACTCGTAAAGTAGAAAATTTTGTACACTACACATGTCGAAATTGAAATTAATCTTATCACTCAATATTTTGTAACTCTCTCCCGGACCCTTGCGAAACAAGAAGTCTTGTACACCTGACTTGTAAGGCTTAAGTTTGGTCTCCTTTTCAAAACAAAAAAAAAATGTTGCAACCCATCACTGTTGTCTGAAAATGAATAATGGGGAATAGAAAAAATGTTCGTCGATCATTTTCAGCGTGGAGATCATTAATTATTTGCAAGAATAAGAATGTTGATTGGTCCACTCTAGTCTCACCTGCATTCAGTTTCATGGTGATTGTGAACCAACTGAGCTCATTTGCCAAGTAACTACTAAAAAAAAAAACAAATCAGCAAAATAATATTAAAAATTGGGAAGTAGACTCGATTGCGATGCTCACCCTACTCTTTTCTGAGGCGAGCCGATCCACCATCCTCAATCCGCTGGTTTAGGGCATCCGGGAATTGTTTTCTAGAAATGGGACCATTACGCACCGCCATATTTATCAGGAGAGTAATCGTTGCGCAGACTGGCTAGCAAGCTATGCAGTGCCGTTCGACCTTGGATTTACTTTTTTAGATACCACACTCAGTGGGTGTCATTCTATCTTCCTTGAGGATCAGTCGGTTGTTAGTTTTTCCCAACTCTTTTTTTAAATTGTATCTTTTTTCCTTTAATATAAAAAAAAATTGAGAAGAATGCAACAGCCCAACTGCACTGCACTTCTATCTTTGGAGCTGTGACGCCTTTTCAGGTAGCCGACACGCCATTGCCTTGTTCCTAACACCCCACATTACCTTGCACATGCACCCATTTGCATTACCTTACTCATAAAATACAATATATAGTTTAAAAAATACATAAAATATTTGTTTAGCTAGATGTGTTCTTGAAAAGGGTCCACCAGCACGTTGGACTAAACATATCAGTTAAAATTTTAGCTCCCTTGTTAATATTCCTCTCTCTGCTCTGATTGCTGTTTAAAAAGAATTCAAGAGAGGCCTTTGTTTGATTAGGAATTCTTTTGCAATGTTTTCTGATTTTACTTCAGATTCAGACCAATACAGCTTAGCTACCGGGGGGTCAGTTTCAGTTCTTTTGTTTTGTACTCGTTGTAAATGTTGCATGTGTTTATATGTGTTTGTGTCAGGCGCTGAGCTGAGCCCTCTCTTTCTCTCTCAATATGAGATGCTTGTGTACTGAGCAATGGCAATCATACAATAGGCCTGTCATCTATTATTCCTTTTTACCCTTTTCTGTTGCTTCTGGCTAGTTTTCAGCTCCACATCATATCATGTTCGGAACACTTCTACAAACAAGTTTTGTGCTTTCCTTTTCTCTTTTTCCTTCGTCTACTAGGTAAAAGGTTTGCCCTTTTTGCTTATCTGGATTTGTTTTCTCATGACTGATGACTCTCTGATAAAACTACAAAAAAAAAACCCAGCTAGAGTTTCCAAAAATTTTGTTTCTTTTCCATTTTGGGTTTTGTGCATTAATGGTTTTTCTTTTGTTCTTGATTGTTTTCCCATAAAATGTTAACTGCTACTTCTGAGATGCAGTCCCTTTTTCTTCTGGGTTGTTGAGCTTTTTAGTACGGGTCACTTGTCCCTGAACAAGCTGTACGCCATTATTACTCCATCATTATTAAACACCTTATTTTAGTTTAGGAGTTGGGTTATATGATCACTCTTGTTCTTGACAAAAAAGGTTTCATCTTTGATTAGTGTTTCTCCTGATTTTGCGAATTTTCCTGTTGGTTTATGTAATTAATGCAGAGTACAGGTCTCAATTTGGTTGCCCATTTATTGTTGCTTTTGAAGAAATTAGAGTTGGGGTTACATGTTTCCACAAGCTTAAGCATCCTGTAATCCGAATCTAGAGCTGTTTATCTCTTCTTGGTCTGAATCTGCTATCGTCAGATACCTGCTCTGGCAATAAATATTATCTAGCTTTAAAGTATGATCTTCTATTTCCTTCTCAGTAACTTGTCAAAGTCCACAGTCTTTGGTTCATCTGGGTATTGACAAAGACCGGTCCTTTACCAACTACTCCTTTTGGTGCCTTAGGGTTTATACACCAAAAACAAAAATCTACATCTGGGCATTGGTAGAGTGATGCAAATTGAAGGTATCGCAAGAAATGGCAACTCTTGTCCCTGGAGTTCTTCTCAAGTTATTGCAGCATATGAACACAGACGTGAAAGTAGCTGGTGAGCATAGGTCTTCTCTGTTGCAAGTTGTGAGCATTGTACCGGCATTAGCAGGTAGTGAGTTGTTCCCTAACCAGGGGTTTTATCTCAAGGTGTCAGATTCATCTCATGCCACCTATGTGTCTTTGCCTGATGACCATGATGATCTAATTCTTAGTGATAAGATCCAATTGGGACAATTTATTCATGTTGAAAGGCTTGAATCAGCCTCACCAGTCCCCATTCTTAGAGGGGTAAGGCCAGTTCCTGGGAGACACCCATGCGTCGGTAGCCCTGAAGATATTGTGGCCACTCACTCTCTTGGGTTCCTCAACAATGGCCATGATACAAGTTCAGTTCCAAAACATTCAGAGAAAGTCAAATCACCTAAAAAAGGTGTTTCAAGGAGTCTAAGTATAGGAGAGAAGGAAAAAGGTAAATTGAATGGAAGTCCTAAGGAGGATTTCTCAGACAAGAAGTCATCTTCTCTGAGTAGATCAAAGTCCCAATTGTCAAAACCTGCTCTGACGCTTGATATCAAGAGGGACTCTTCGGCAAAATTGAAGACATCTATTTCAAGATCAATTCCTTCGTCTCCAACGAGTTGTTACTCATTGCCCACTTCGTTTGAGAAGTTTGCTAGTGGAGTTAGCCAGCAAGCAAAAATTAAAGGATTGGAGAAAGGCTCACCCAGGTTGATAGCAGCAGAAAAAGCAAGTTCTGTTCGCTCAGCAAGTCCAACAGTGAAGAGGGTGCCAGTGATTAAGAACCTAGTTCATGGATTTGAGCTGGGGGCCAAGGCTTTGAGGAAGAGTTGGGAAGGGAACATGGAGGTAAAGAATAAGGAAATTTCGAAAAAGACGACCGCCAAACTTGCTTCAAAGCTTGAAACTCGAAGTATTTCCGTAAGTATCATTTGTTGGTCATGAAATTGTGAAGTGTGTGATTTGGCTGATATTGTTCCTATTGGATATGCTGTTTGACCAAGTTGAAACTGTTTTTGTTGTTTCTTAGTTGTTTATGTTTTCGATTTTATGAATTCTTGCTTCATCATGAAAGCTCAAACGAGGGTTTCTTTACTCGGGTCATATATTTGCAGGATGAAACTGTTCATTTATGCCCCATTAATGATACTTCTTCATTTTTGCCAATTTCTTGAAATGTTTTGGATGTCGTACTGCCTGCTAATTTTCTTGAGTTGAATTTCGCTCTGGGTGTCTTCTTGAAGTCAAACTTCTACTTACACAAATCTTTTCTACAGGCTCCAAGAAAGAGCACATCAAGTGAAAAGTTGCCATCTAGAGAAGATAATAAGGCCCAAATATCTGCAAAGGCTTTTAAGGAGGATATGAAAATTCATATATCTAACAAAAAGGTTACTTCAAATGGATATTTAGATGATCAAGAAAAATCAAATAAGCCAAGAATGTCTATCGGGAAGAAATCATTGGGAGAGCTTGCGAATAATGGACTTGGAAACTTGGTTAAGGTATCAACAACTAATAAAAGACTGACTGAGGGTATTGTTTCATGGAATTCACTTCCCTCCTCTCTGTCAAAGCTGGGAAAGGTAATGTAATTATGCTAGTAAGTTCATGGACATTTTTACTTCTCTATGAGTATTTTGTTTTGTTTCCCTTTCATTTTTACATGCTTTGGTGAGGTTTCTTTCATTGACCTTTTTGTTGCCCTATGCACGTGTAAAAGGGAGCCGGAATGTTAGTTTCCGAATGAAGCATTCCCTTTAAAAGAGATTATGATTGATTGAGAAAAAAGGGTGAAAGAATTAAGAACTCTTCTTGAATTATGAAGGTTAAACAAACAGTCAAGTCCAGGAGTCTTTAGTTCAATGCATTCTAACCTGGAGCCTGCTAAGTTTAACCCTTCTGTTCCTGGCCATTGCTCATCTCATCTTAGTGCAAATCTTGTTGCAGGAAGTTATGAGGCATAGAGATGCTGCACAGACAGCTGCAGTAAATGCTCTCCAAGAAGCTTCTGTCGCAGAAAGCTTGCTTCGATGTCTAAGGTTGGAAGTTTGTCTGTTATTGTTCATCTTTGGTGATTTCGTATGTTTGTTAGCGTTGTTTGATGGATAGTCTAAGATTCTGTGCTGGGAATATCAGTTTACTTCTAGAGCTTGTCTGACATTCTTAGTTGATAGTTTGAAGCTCAAAATTATATCTAGCACATACTTTAGACGAAAATAATGGCAGCCTATGCCTTAACATGAGAAACTAAGAATCAGTCTAAATAGATATGTAGAACTATGACTCTTTAAACTGCTACATCACCACTAAAACTGCAAAAGGTTTATTAAGCAAATGTGGCGATAATGAAATCTTTGTTTTAATTCTGTAATAGGAAGATAAAGGTCTGAACATTCTTCAATATCTTCACAGCCTGAAAAATATTCAGGGTTTTGAATAAGGGATGATTGTGGTTTATAAGTGGTAGAAGTGTTATCACAAAATGGCATTTCTATTTTCTACACCACCAGACATGTTTGAGGGCAGAATGTCAAACTTAATAATTCAAGAATTCTGAAATCTAGATGCAGTTTACATGATGTTGATTTGAGATTAGAACACCTTACAGTATCTAGTCAAAAGCTGAGTACGATTGTAATAGAATATGTATATAAAAGTGTATTTGGGTAATGATCCTTAAGCATTGACTAAACTTACTAATGAGGAACTTGGAGTAGAACAGAATCCCAAAAATAATTCAAAAACCCATTCATGAACATAAACAATCCCATCAAGATTTGATATTGTGTTTCCTCTTGCCCTGTAGTAATACGTACTCTGTACTAGGGATATAGTGGACAAAGCATGGCAAGTCTTGTACGAAAGTTCAAGATCTACTTTGGAAAATCTCTTAGTTTCATACGAGTTAAAATGCGTACGCAATACAGTCAATCATTTTGAATCTTTAGAATTTTGTTTTGTGCTGTTGTACTTTTGCAGTATATACTCTGAGCTGACTTCATCTGCCAAGGAAGAAAATCCGCAACCTGCTGTGGGGCAGTTCTTGACCCTACAGGCAAGCTTGAACAATACTCGCATGATCGCCAATTCTCTGCCTAAAGTTATTCCAAGTGGTTCATTGGCAGATTCTGAAAACGGTCCGACAGAAGAAGCACAAAATATAACATTAGATAGACGTAAGCATGCAGCCTCTTGGGTGCAGGCTGCATTGACCACCAATCTGTCTCCCTTTTCTGTGTTCACCAAGGAAGTTAGTCCCTCCACTCAAGTTCAAAAGACTAGTGTTAGTAGTCAATCTATTTTAGTACTTGAAAACTCTAATAAGAATGGCACAACGAAGAGCCAACCAAAAACGCGTCCGGCAGTTGGATCCAAGCTTGTGGCAACTGGAGCACTTCGCAAGCCTGGGGATGGTTCCGCCGTCAGTAGTCAAAAGGTGCAGCCCCAATCAACACCAGAGTGGATAAGAGGAAACGGCCTTAGTGAGGCTGCAGATTTGGCCGAAAAGCTGCAGATGGAATCCCAGGCTTGGTTCTTAGGGTATGTGGAGAGGTTCTTGGACACAGATGTGGATACCTCTGTTCTGACAGATAATGGCCAAATAGCAGGGATGCTAACACAACTCAAGAGCGTGAATGACTGGTTAGACAATATTGGTGAAACAGCCTATGTTTCAGCGGAAACAGTGGACCGTCTTAGGAAGAAGATTTACGAGTATCTGCTTACTCACGTTGAATCTGCAGCTGCAGCACTAGGTGGTGGATCACAAGCATCTCCGGTGACAACTAAAACAAGAAAGTGACGTTATTTGTTGTCTTGCTAGGTTAGCTTAGGTTTGGATGCATGAAGAGCGTGTTGAGGGTGATGATGCATATATGATATGAAATGATAATAGGGTTTTAAAGATTTATATAAGCAGTGCTGCTCTCCTTTTACCCAACAAAAGTGTGGTGGAGTGGAGAGGTAGTTGGTGTACATAAATGAAATTCCTTCACGGTGGCACTCATGTATAGATGAACAAGAAGAAGAAGGCATTTTTATATTATACAGACTGAAAAACACAGGTTGGCTGCCTGGAAAATGAATCCTTACTGACTGAGGATCAATGTAAAAGAAACTTTATTTGAAATTTCATTTCATGATGTTCTCTTCGCAACATGAGAGCTTGCCCACTGTCCAAATGAAAGGTCTTTGGGTGTACCAAAAATGGTCACTCATGTTGGACCTCTTTTAACACAAAGAATGATGAATGATAGTGACTACACGTAACGTCACACAGCTTTTAAGCATTCACGTCCTAACGTTGGTGGTGGAGTTCAAATTGATGGAGGATAACAAAACCCTATTTTGTGATGATAATATGTGAATTACGTTTTACGAAGTGCGAACAACGTTGGTGTGAAGTGGTTGAAAGTCTCCGAGTCGTCCACTTCACACGTACTGAACATGGGAAACAAAAGAAGCGTGATATTTTGTATAAAGCGGTGGGTGAGATCACCGCATCTCTTCACCCGTCGCGTCTAACTATGTCCTATCGTTATGGTCGTCAGTTGTCACCCAACCATCTGTTTTTTCTTGTTATTTTTATAAATCATCTGAAATTTTGGTAATAAAGACATGATTAAGCACCAAGTGGTGCCAACTGCCGCTTGAAAAAGGTTGCCCCCGAAGTGCCAGCCTACACACCTATACTGAACAACAACCCCACACCCCACGGACACCTCCCTCTCTCTCTCTCTCTCTAAGAAAACGCAAAATAATAAAGTAGTTTAGCTTCAAGAAGTTGGGGATGCAGACGATCTCCAAAGCCTCCTGTGCTATGGCTTCCTTTACTTGTTCCAGGGTTTGTTCCCTTTTCTTCTTCTTCTTCTTCTTCTGCTTCTCTCCCTCTCTCTACCTCTCTCTTTTTCATTTTAACGCTTACATGTCTGATACTTAACCTTTTTTTTTTCATTTTTGGTGAATTCAATGAAGGGCTTCATGTTTGTTTACGTTGTGACCGTTTGAGTCAAATGCCTGATCTGTGTGTTTGAGTCCATTTAGGAACTGGGTTTCCTCTAATTTTTGTTATTGGACTGTGTTGTATTTGCTGTACTTTTTCTGGGTTAAAGTTGTGGCATTTTTCTGTGTGTGGAATTGCGCATGGCGTTGGCTTGTTTTTATACCCTCTCTTCTTTAGGCAAGTGTCTTTTACCACTCACCAGTTTTGCCTGATGCGCGCAGTGGGATTGTGGGAATTGACTCTTTTTGTACTCGCTTACGTCGTGTCATGCTTTGTTCTGTAAAACTAGACGATGGATGATAGCGAATTAATTTACTGATGAAAATTGTGAAACTTTGTGATGTGGGGATGGAGTAATTCAAACTGATGTTGGAATATTTTGGTGTTTTTCTTGTGAGAGGATGACATTTTAAGAGTCCTTTTGAAATCTTGAAAGTAGTGGCTTAACAGGAGGATCGTAATTAATGGAATTCTGATGCCCTTATCATTGTGGACTTCACTTTTTGCGTAATTCCAGTATGCACATAATGCAAATCCGGATGCTGATTTTCTTGTTAGCTAAAGAACTGCCTTTATAAGTTTCATATTTTCTACTTTGTCCTTATATTACAGAATCTCATTATTCTAATTCCACTTCATATCATGTCAAAACTTTCCTTGGTTCACTTTTCTAGTTGAAGAGAAGTTAAATATTGCAAAACCTGACTTTGGGATCTCATATTTCAGGCAAGGACGGGGCTCTGTGTGCCAGGCAGGAGGCAACTTTGCCTAAGAAAAGGCCTAGTGTATGGATTCATGCAGTTGTTGTGTTTGCCATTGAAAACCTTGCGTGGAGCTGGTCGAACACTTAGAATTACTCAATTCTGCAGTGTTTCTAATGTGTCTTCCTCATTGCAAATTGAATTAGTAAGAATATTTGTTAGAATTTCATAATAATTCAAGCTTTTGCTTCGCTTCTTGCAATCACCATACCCAACACACCTTTTTCAGGTGCCATGTCTTAGAGACAACTACGCATATCTTTTGCATGATGTGGATACGGGCACAGTTGGCGTTGTTGATCCTTCTGAATCTATACCAATTATTAATGCTTTAAGTAGAAAAAATCGCAATTTGACTTACATATTGAACACTCATCACCATTATGATCACACTGGTGGCAATGAAGAGTTGAAAGCCAGGTATGGTGCAAAGGTATGTTAATATTTCCCAGTGAAAATTCTTTTTCTTCTCTCATGTTTAATGAGTTAGGGTGCTGCAATTCAACCTTGGCAGAGCATGGTTCTACTAATCAAGAACCTAAGGTTTGGACTTATTTTTTTGTTTGCCAAAGTGCAGACCTTTTTTTAAAATGGAGAGAAGGATTGTCCGTTTTATTTTGTTTTTATTTTTTTGCTAAGAAGCTGCTTTGCTTCACTAGCATCATAATATCATTTATATGCCTTTTATCTTCAGCAATTTTTTTTTGGGGGTTTCTTTATGACATGGATAAAGAGAAGTAAAAGAAATTAAACAAGAGGTGCTTCATAAGATCATTGCATATTTGCTTTATACAACAAGTGAGCACTTCTGAAATCTTAGTTAGTTAGCTATCACCAAACTAGCACCTAGTTTGGTGCAAACAGAATATATGGGGCCAAGCTATTTGAGTTGAACAGAACCCTGCAGATTTTTACATGAGCGTGTGCTTCCTAAGTTCTCTCCCGCCTTTGCTTTAGAGTTTAGAATGACGTGCATTTGATGCTGTCCTTGGGCAACATACTGGAACATTATTATAATCAACATCACGCTGTTTTCAATTCTTAGGTTTTAAATGTGCTGTGAAGTATACATAGTGAACACAATGCAATTCCAACTTTGTTTACTCTTAATGTAAATTATCTAAATGCTCATAAAGTTACTAGGTTTATTATACATAGTGAACACAATCCTATTCCACCTTTGTTTACTCTTAACGTAAATTATCTAAATGCTTATAAAGTTACTAGGTTTATCAACCCTACTTCGTTTGCGCAGGTGATTGGTTCTGGAATTGACAGGGAGCGGATTCCTGGCATAGATATTGCTTTGAATGATGGTGAGAAGTGGATGTTTGCAGGCCATGAAGTGCATGTGATGGAAAGTCCTGGTCATACTCGAGGTTGATTTTTGTTAGATTTTGAAGAAAGTCCATGTATTTGGTCGTGTTTATTTTTATTGTCAATTAAAACTTGCTGCATTAGGGAACTTATACTTTATTATGTCTTTTTCCTGACCATCATATCTCGACCTTTAAAAAGTTTGTATTTATTATTTGTTTATTTTCATTCCATATATATTTTCTTAATGATTTTATGTGATACAAGTGACTTACTTGTAGGCCACATAAGTTTTTACTTCCCTGGATCTGGGGCAATTTTTACTGGAGACACGTTATTTAGCTTATCATGTGGCAAGCTATTCGAAGGAACCCCAGAGCAGGTAATTATGTCATACAGGCTTGTCCATGCCAAGCCCCCGGATTTGGGAGCCTCCACCAATATCCTCTTTTTCATTCATCCTTATGGGCAATTCTTGGTTCTGATAATGTAGCATGTAGTGCTTAACAAGGAATCCATGTTTTCTTGTTCATAGGTATAGGATCCAAATGTACATAAATGCATAATTTTAATGTGTAAGTGGTGTTCTTGGGAAATGCCAGTAGGAACAAGGTTGACAACTTCACTTGCATTGGGTTTAATACCCTCTAACCTTGAATGGAATGGAGTGTCCTGTGTGTTTTCTTGTGTTCATGTTTTGGATTATTGAGATTGAAACCTTGTATGCAAAAATGAACCTTTAGGCCATTTATCCAGCTACATGGAACTCTAAATTTAGTGAACCTTAAAACTTCTTGCCCTTTCTCTTAAGAAAAGAGAATGGTGGGGAAGGATAAGGATAACAAAAAGGATTTTTTTTTCTTTTTCATACTCTAAATTAGATATTTTAACTTTGTCTCTTTCTGTTCTCCCAGGTTGATTTAAACATGTCTCTGACTTCCCAATAGTCTCCCATACCTGATCTTAATTTTTTAGAACAAGTCAACCTTTTGGACATGTTGGACGAAGAGAGTGACTGATTTTCTTTGTTACAGATGTTTGCCTCACTCAAGAAAATCATGTCCTTGCCGGATGATACAAATATATACTGTGGTCATGAATATACGTTGGTTTGTCACTATCTCCTTTCAGGTTTTTTTTCTTTTCTTTAGTCTATGTAACTGTAGGGGTCTGAATATGAGCTGCTGTTCTTGTGCACAGAGTAATTCAAAATTTGCAGTGTCTATAGAACCCAACAATGAAGCTCTTCGGTCCTATGCAGCTCAGGTGGCCCATCTTCGGAGCAAGAACTTTCCAACTGTAAGTCCTAACCATTTTCTCCCTTTTGGAATTAAGCAGACAGAACATACTCCATGCAACTCATACTTCTATAGAACTGCATGAGTAGCTCCTTATCTCGCCCCCTAGTAACTAATTAAGTTATAGAGTCGCAGGATTTAACTCTAAGTGTTAGTTGCAAGCTCAACAGACTTGCCAACTGAATTTTCGTTTGCCACAGCACTTTCACCGCTTGCTGATAATTTCTAGAACTGTCAACGGAAGAAAGATCTTGTAATTTGTGCATTTGTTGTTTATCAACCTTTAGAATTCAACGTGGCGTTTTGAAAGCATCAAGAAACGATCTCCAAAATTTCTCGAAATAACTTAGAGAATTGGAACAGTTGGATATGTGATTTTAAGAATAGATTGTTGACTCGTCAGAAGTATCTTACCGTGTGTAGTATGTTGATCATTGTGGTGCACTAAACCTGGTCGAGACCATCTTAGAGAATGACAATCCATTTTGCTTCGTTTGGTGTTGCCATGTATTGATTAACTTCTTAGTATAGTTCCACCATTGTTGGTTTTATTTTCTGATATCATTATACTATTCTTGGCGGTGCCACAGATTCCAACCACGCTAAAGCTTGAGAAGGCTTGCAATCCTTTCCTTCGAACTTCAAGTGAAGAAATCCGGCAGTCATTGGGGATTTCAGCAACAGCAGATGATGCTGAAGCCTTAGGCATCATCCGCCAAGCAAAGGATAACTTTTAAGATTGAAGAACATAATGCTGGCTTTGTCTGTAGGATAGTCACGTACAACCATGTAGCAAACCGGACCTTTGTTTTTCCTCTGTCAATAGATTGCTACAATTTGAAAGATTATTTAAGCATTTTACATCGGAAATAGCAAAGCCATTTCATACCAGCAAATCCACGGAAAGATGAGAACTTGTCACTGTTGACTGTTGTAGAAGCAGAACCTATTTCCTAGTTGTCTCTGTCTCTCTCTGAAGAAGTCTGCATTCCCATCCTAGGAAGTTGAAGAAGCCGGTCGTTACTCATCTTTGCAATACACTTTTAATACAACCAAAATAAAATTTAGTGCAGTTGTTGAAAACTAATTCGATGTCACCTTTCTGTTTTGTGTTTTGTTTACATGCATTTAATTTAACTATTCTTTTTTCTTTTATCCGTACAAAAATCTCACTTAATATAAATAACAAAGTTCTAATAATGAGATTTTTTTTCGTAATTGGGTAACTAATATGTTTATTTATAACTAATATGTTTATTTATGTAGGTTTATCGAAAATGACATTTCTATTATGTAAAAATAAAGTTGCGCATTTCAAACTATAATCTGACTCAATACTGTTGTGATTGTTATTGTCCTAGTTGTAGTAGTGCTGTTATCAAGTAAATAGATATGTTAATTAGGTTGAGACAACTTATCTTTGTAGGCAAAATAAATTTGTGAGAAGCTGAAGGCGTTTAATATTGTCATTGAGTTGTTTTACAGCACAAATATCTAAATCCTCATATTTGTTTTGTTAATACGTGTTAGATTAGTCTTATATGATTAAGACATTTTGTTTAATGAAGTCATTCTAAAGCAGACTCAACCAGCTTAAAAATTCATCAATCTATTAATTAATCAGTTAATTTTTATAAACTAATTAATTTTTATAAACTAAAATAAACAAATTAATTTTCATTTATCGATTTTTTCAATTAAACCTTATATAAATTTTTCTTCAATTAGTTTTAAATTTTTTTAATTTTATTCAATCTTTAACTAATTTCATTACGGTTTAATATCGGGTGAACCTTTTAAATCTTAAATTTTTTGTATTACCAATTTAACTATCAGTTCAATTTTGAAAACTTGGTTTTTATAAGATTAACTATCAGGAAAATCATAAATTTAAGAATTTTAATTTTTGATTAAAACATATACTAATTATTGATAATTATTGCACAATAACATCTATAATAAATAAATTTAATGTGGCCTATATGTATTTTGTTATGCCAAAAACATTAACAAATGTAATATTTTTTGATAATTAGTCAAAAATAAAAGTTTTGGCGAAGTCGATGCTCTTTTTTCTAAATTTTGTGTAATCAACTTTTTCTAAACTCTCTTTTTTCTTTTTTAAAAAACCTGTTTTCCTAAGCTCTGGTCCTCTGGATCCCAGTAAGAAGCCTCCAGTTCATAGTGTATGAGCTGAAATTACACATTTACCCCTGTCCCACGCGGGCTCACCACCCTTATCCGTATATATTCATATCATCACATCCCTCGCCCTTTGTACGCTTTTTAGGTCATGTCTTATCCTCTCAAATTTTAGGGTTTCCTGTTGGGTTTATTTTTCTTCGTTTCGTAACCCTAACTTTATTGCGAATGGCACCGCCGATGAAATCGATGAAGCCAGGCTATCGGGACTCCGACGATTCGGACACTCCGTCGAGCAACCTATGGGTGGGGAACCTGTCGGCTGACGCGACGGACTCCGATCTAACGGATCTTTTCGCTAAATTCGGGCCTCTGGACAGAGTCACCACGTACTCTGCCCGTAGCTTCGCATTCGTGTACTTTAAGCGTGTGGAGGACGCCGCTGCCGCCAAGGAGGCTCTCCAGGGGACGTCTTTGCGTGGGAACGCATTGAAGATTGAGTTTGCAAGACCGGTTTGTTGTTCTCTCCTCTGCGTCTCGTTTGGTGTAATTTGTCATTGTTCGTTAATTTCGGTTGTCGTTTCGCGTTCTTTTTGTTTGTCATTAGTTCGTCGATTTGTTGATTCAGTAAATATTGATGGTTCATTATTAAAATGGTTTTTTGTGAATTTCCTATTCATGACCCCTTTCGATCCAAAACAATACGGCATACATTTCGTTCGCTAAAGAACCTAAACCCCGATATCGAGTTCCCTAGTTTGGGGATTTGAATCCTTTGCGATTTCCTATCCAAAAAAGGAGTCAAATGACAATTCAATTGTCTTTAGATGTGAATGAAAGTAGATTTAATTCTCAATATAAAGAACGAAAGTAGATTTTATTGTTGATGCAATAAAAAGAACGACATAGCCCTCACCAGTTCCGAAACCAACTTGATAATTTGTGGTGGAATGATAGTCGGGTGCGGGTTTGGCTCAACATTCTGGCTTCAATTCTTGTGAGGTATTAAGCTTTCAAGTCTTCATCATGGGGAAAAATGTCAACCTAGAAATTAACCCGAATAAAGTACATCTGATTGACTCGTTTGTTCCAAAACGAATTACGCGTTGGTTTTTCATTATTATTACTTTTGGTTTAAGTATGAAAGTTTAATCTGAATTACTGTACTTACCAATGATCCGATGATCAAAACTTTAGGTCGGGCAATATCCATATCTGGAGACAGTTTTTTAGGTGAATATTTGCTTTATGTTTCTAATTTGTAAAGTTACAAGAAATATTTATTGCCCCGCATTCGTTTTGTTTAATTTGTAAGTACTCGCTTGTGGGAAATGTCAATCCCAAATAATTTTCTTTTGAAACATAATAAAAAAATCATGACCTTTCAGTTAAAATCAGAAGGTATTTACCTGTTCTTTGTTTTAATACGAATTAGTGGAGCAAAAATCATGATATTGCTATGTAAGATGAGGAGATGATTCCAGTCATGACTTGTGATGGCAATCATAATGAGGAACAGCAGGATGCAGGCGCTTGCTGATACTCATAATCGTAATTTTCTACAAGTGAGCAAAGGGTATATCATGCTATATGTTTGTTTTTTAGTGTATGGCAACCATCACCAAAACCAGCAGGTTCCGTGTGCCTTTTCAAACATTTTTGATAGATGCAAGAGCTTTATCTGACTTATTGGCGTTAATAAGTCGGACAGATACAGTACCTTTACCAAGTTATGGTGCACACCCAAATACGGTTATCAGTGCCATCAACTTTATAAGATGATTGTCATTAGTGGCCATGTAAAGGCTGAGGCTGAAACGTCCTTATTAGTACCACTACCACCATAATTTAAATTTTCATAAAAAGCTTATCATCACCATAATTGGTTTTTTTATGGTTTAATGCACATGGAGATGAGAGCCTAACATTCAAGTTACATATTCCTTAAGCTGACTGATAAGATTAGTCTTCATGTGATGAAATTTGTTAGGTTTGAAAAGCTGCAATATCTAGGTGTCTATTAAGTCTTTCCTTTTTTTTTTTTTCAGGCAAAACCTTCTAGACATCTATGGGTGGGTGGAATCAGCCCTTCTGTATCTAAAGAACATTTGAAAGAAGAGTTTCTCAAGTTTGGCGAAATTGAGGACTTCAAGTTTCTTAGAGATCGAAATACCGCATTTGTTGAGTATTTCAGACTTGAAGATGCTTCTCAAGCTATGAAAATTATGAATGGAAAGCGAATTGGTGGTGATCAGATTCGGGTTGATTACCTTCGATCACAACCCTCTAGAAGAGTGAGTCGATCTCTTTAGGATATGAGCCTGCTAAATAATGTGATTTATTTAGAGGTACCCCAAAAAGTTTGATATTTGGACTTGTCTAATCAATCATTGCCATATCTGAAGGAGAAAAGGGTCTCATATGGCTTGTCTATAATTTTTGTTTTTATCTTGTCCTCTACATTTCTAGATATTCCACAATTACAATTTGATGCTTGTTGGGTGCTCCTACCTGTTTACTTTTAGCACGCAGAAATGGTGGATTACATTTCTTTACTATTTCCACAGGAAATGTTGCCTGACTTCCGTGATCTAAGAGAAAACCAGATTCCAATTCTACATCCTGGACTAAGAAGAGATCAGGTGACTTGTGGCCAATTTCAACAACAGTATTAATCCAAAGAGTGAACTTTATTTTCACTATGATGTCACTATTTGGTCTTAGCAAAATTATGTGATTTTTTTTTTGTATATTATCTGCTGTTCTCTTGAAGCAATTAAGGTTTTCGGCAATTCTCACTAAACCTAAATCTGGTTTGTTTATGTGGAGTCCATGTGCAATGAGGCATATCTACTAAATATTTGTATTACATGTAATATATTCACCAATTAGTTGCACGCAATAATTCAATCTTTTGTGCTTTGTTGTGACCTTCCTGGCTTACCTTTTAGGCACTGAAAATCTTATATGATTTATACATTTAGGTTATATATTCTGATTTCTTTTGTCTCGCCAAACTTTTGTTATATATTCTGATTTTTTTGGTCTTGCAGGACTTTCGTTATATATTCTGATTTTTTTTTTGTCTTGCAGAACTTTCAGATTTCTGTGGACAGAAGAGAAGGCCAACCGAGTAATGTCTTATGGGTAGGCTACCCTGCTTCTGTGCAGATTGATGAACAAATGCTCCATAATGCAATGATCCTTTTTGGTGAGATAGAGAGAATAAGGAGTTTTCCTTCAAGGCACTATTCATTTGTTGAATTTAGGAGCATTGATGAAGCCCGACGTGCCAAAGAAGGGTTACAAGGACGGCTTTTTAATGATCCTCGTATAACAATTATGTTTTCTAGCAGTGAAATTTCTCCAGGGAAAGATTACCCTACCTTTTATCCTGGCGTCAAAAGACTGGAAATGTTTAACGACAATCCTTTAGGGCCTGGAGAAATTGATGTTGTTGATCCTCGTCAGCATTTTCCTGGTCCTTTTCAACATGGTAGTTCTCAAAGATCAAGCCTACCTGTTCGACAAATTGGCCCTCAAGGTGGATTTGACCCTGTACTTTCAGGGGCAGAGTTTAATGATTTACCTGCAGTGAATGGTTTACGAGATGGAAATTCCATTCTTCCTGGAGGCCCAAACTGGAGGAGGCCATCCCCTCCTGCATCTGGTCTCCTCCCGTCTCCTTCTGTGAGGTTTAGGCCACCAATAAGGTCATCATCTGGGTGGGATGTGCTTGATGGGCATCAATATGAAAGGGAAGCCAAACGAACTAGAATTGATGGTACACCATCTCTGGATGATGATGTTTTCCCCCCGAGACGGATTGATGATCGTGCTTTAGGTTTGGAGCCAACGTATGGGCTTGGAGCCTCTGACAGAGGCATGTTGGGACCATCTCCAAATCTTATGGGGAAGAATAGTCTCAGTCCAGTTGGTGGTAGGCCCATAATGAGGGGTCAGCCCAAGGGTAATCTTGATGTGGATTATATATGGCGTGGTACCATTGCAAAGGGTGGAACTCCAGTTTGCCATGCTCGTTGCGTGCCTATAGGAAATGGGATTGAGTCTGACCTGTAGGTGTCTTTTTCACTCTTATTTTATGTTTCAATTTCAAATTACATGGTGCAGGAGTTTGAGATTCTTGGGTGCTGGTAGTGCATGCTTATGGTGTTACAAGCTCGTATTGTTCTAAAATAATTTCAAATCTTAAGTTATGTCATACGATGTGTTATTATAAGAAATGGCTTGAGGTGCAAGGAATTGCCTATACTTGTGGTAGTGAGTAGTCTTCATTGGTATTACCCAGTCACTATGAAATTAACAATGTTTGTCAAGGGACATTAAATTTATTACTCTGTTTGTAGTGTTGTAGGTCTTGCAAATGCTACATTGTAGAAAATTTAATGGGCTCTTGTGATGATGCATTAAGTTCTATTATAGTGGTTTACCTTTCGTGACTTTCTGCTGATATACGTCTCGGACTGCTGATGTTTGCAACATAAAATATCTCTACCTTTCATGTTTTGTTCTTGAGTTCAAGATGTTTTCGGAGGTTAAATATTTTCATGGAATATGTCTGAACTTTTATCATATATTTGCTTGCTTTCTAGATTTGAATTTTAGCTAAATAATGTCAGGTGATAACTTTCTTTCATGCAAAACCTTCGCTTTTCTCGTTATGGCCTTTTTTGTACTTCAACAGCTATTATTTCATACTAACTTTGGAACTTCTGCTTTACAGTCCTGAAGTTGTAAATTGCTCAGCCAGAACGGGGCTGGACATGCTAGCTAAACATTACAATGAGGCTATTGGGTTCGATGTTGTGTTCTTCTTACCTGATAGTGAAGAAGATTTTGCATCTTATACAGAATTTCTTCGTTATCTGGGTACAAAGAACCGAGCTGGTGTTGCAAAGTTTGATGATGGGACAACGCTGTTTTTGGTACCTCCATCAGATTTTTTATCTGAGGTGTTGAAAGTTACAGGACCTGAGCGTTTGTATGGTGTGGTTCTCAAGTTGCCACAAGTCCCTGGTGGTTCATCCATTCAGCCTCAGCTGTGTCAGCCCATCCATTTTCCACAGCATATTGGAAGGCCTCACCTTAATCTTTCCGAAGCAGACTTTAATGGAGGCCATGGAAAGGAGGAACAGATTATGCCAGCAGATTATAACAGGGTTTTGAATGAGGACCCAAAACTCATTCCAAAATCATTTTATCCGTCAACAGTCGAGTCTGTTGTTGTGCCACCTCCTATTTCCCAAACCCACAGCTCTAGTAATACTGTAGTTTCCCAAGCTGGAGTTTCTTTAACACCTGAGCTTCTTGCTTCTCTTGCATCTCTACTGCCAAATGTGCAGTCATCTGCCTCAGATAGTGGCCAGACGATGTCAATCTCTTCAATGGCTAGGCCTTCAGTTTCCTCAGTTACTCCCGATAGAGGAACTTCTGCACAGGGTTGGAATCATGAAAATCAAGTTTCTGGAGGCACAACGCACTTGTCATCCAGAAACCAGTTCAGTTCACAGGTTCAGGGTCATCCTCAGTTTCAGCCCTATCAGTCGGTGTCAAATGCTGCCACTTATTCAGCAAATGTGGTCCCCGATGGTGTCCAAATGCAGGATTACACGAACAATATACCACATCAGGGTACAATTCAATCTATGCCACCAACCAGTTTTGCTGCTCAAAGTGGTCAATTTGTGCCCCAGCAGGTTAGACATATTTTTCACACATTCCTTATAGCTACTTAGTTGATAACAGTTGGTTGGCATCATATAGATGACCAGTTATTCGGTTATCTGAATCTCTTTGGTTTTGTTCACTTGGTTTCAGGGTGCAAATTATCTCCATGCTCAATCTGGGGTGCCATTGACTGCTGACAAAGTGAACTGGGACAATCCCAGTCAGATGCCACAATCTCAAACAACTCTTCCCGCAGCTGGTCAGAGCACCTCAAAAGATGAAGCTGACAAAAATCAGCGATACCAGTCTACGTTACAGTTTGCAGCAAGTCTCCTCCTCCAAATACAGCAGCAACAGCAACATCAATCAAGTACCTCAGCTACACGTGGATCTGGAAATCAGCAGTGAGTTTCTTTCATCTAGGTAACTGCTCTGAACTTTACTAGTCTGATGCTTACTTATAATGTTTGCTTTCTATACGATAATGAAACAGTAATACTTTTAACTTTTCTGCTTTTCTTGTTAATGAATGCCTGTGATTTGTTTTGTTTAGATTTTGTTTTGGTGTCAGAGAAATAGACCTTTTGTTGATTTTTTCCGTTTAGATTTTGTTTTGGGGTGAGAGAAATAGACCTTTGGTTCTTTTCACTGATCTTGTTCTACTTCTGACTGTACATGGATGTAACTGGTGGACTTTTGCTTTATAAACAGAGAATCTGAAACATGTAGGTGACATTGAGTTGCATGTACTCGAGTAACATTAGGTGTTGGTTGGAAGAATAGTTTCTGGGTACTTAAATAACATCATAGTATTGCAGATTGTTTTAGATTGTGGAACATATCAGGAAGAGATGCCAAATTACAAAGCATCTCTCAAATGCAATATTGTAGGCATAACATTTGGTGAGAAGGATATAGAATATCAATGGAAGATTAGGTCAAGAAGACAACCGATCTGACAATTTTACTTTGGCCTAACATGGGAATTTGATTCTGATAATTTGTGCTTCTCTTATGTTGTTGAAGGATAGTTTGATGTTAGGTTGCACTGTTTCTAATGCTTGGCTGAGAAGAAATGTTTCTAAATAGAACTTATGGATTGTTTTGTCTGGTTGGAAGTACACTTGTGTACTAGCATTATGCTGATCAGTTTGGCTTGACTTTGGGGAGTAGCAGATACGATGTTTTACTTATATGGCTTTGAACTTACTAATATATTGGGGCCTTTTTGATGATAAATTGATAGTAAATGGGATGATATCTAATTAAAAATTGAGAAGCACTGGCGGATAATAGATTCAAGCTTTCTGGAAGTGATAATATGACAAAGTTGATTGTTTTGTGGTGATATGATATCTAAGGTTTGATTGATATGATGAAATTTAGAAAACAGTGTGTAACGTTGTATTGGGAGGGTTTCATCAGATGTTACAAGGACCATAAGTATTACTACTAGCTTATTATGTTCATGTTGAGATCATCCAGTGTTCTTGTTTAGGTATGGCCTAGTTAGATTGTGATGGGCACTGGAAGGTTCAGTCGTCCATCATGTCTTCTTAGTGATACTTCGTCTGGTCAATATTTACACTCTTCTCTGTAGATGTTCTTGCATTCTTTTTTCCTTTTTCTCTTAATAGACTGGGTAGTTCCTAAATTGTAAAATTTTGTTGACTTTTATTTGCACATCTGGTTTTCTTAATTCTTATCTTGTTTTATTAATTTTTTCTTTTTATCTATATCATGAAATGGATTTTGTTGTTTTATGTGTTAAATGTTTGTCTTAGTCTATATCATGGAATAGCTCTCCTTGATTTACGATTTTTCCTCACCTCAGTGTCAATTTATGTTTATCTGTCACTCATATATTATATCATGATTTGTGGTATATATGCTTGAGAGCTGTAGCTAGATTCTTAGATATTATTATGTTCTACAAAAGATTTAAGACATTAAGAGCATTAATGCTATCTTTTAAAATGTCTTAAATGAGACAGTTGACATGTTTTTAAAGTCAAATGTTGCTCTACTACAATTCAGAACCAACATATTTGCATGCCATGTTAAGAATGA
This sequence comes from Erythroxylum williamsii, assembly GCA_027564335.1. Taxonomy (NCBI): domain Eukaryota; kingdom Viridiplantae; phylum Streptophyta; class Magnoliopsida; order Malpighiales; family Erythroxylaceae; genus Erythroxylum; species Erythroxylum williamsii. The sequence continues at coordinate 11,177,561 of JANITW010000005.1, read as the reverse complement.
CCGAGTGAAAGTCGAAAGTTACAAATAAGAATTAGATGGAAAGAAGCAAGAGATTTGCATTTTAGATCTGGACTTATTTGTGTCTGGAATATTTGTCAGGTCTCCCATATCAACCAAATCCTTGGAATTATATTGATTCACCTGTTTTGACATCGAAGCCTACAATCTGGTCCCAAGTACGAAAGGATTAATGGTTAATGAGACACTTAAGTGTTTACAAACTGACCTGTTGGTTAATCTTTCTGGAAAAAAAAAAACTGACCTGTTCGTTAGCTCTTTCTTAGTAGTTACCTTGGTTTTTTATAAACACGAACTAGCCAGATAATCCTAAACGCCTAACCAGCTACTGCTTATTCTGAATTATAGAAGAGAGGCAATCCATTAAAACATATGGCCTGTTTTTATCCTAAAGCAAAGATTCTGACATGGTCTTTACCCTCCTAGTCTACTGCAAAAGCTTAAACTTTATTCGCTGAAGTCAGTTTGTTAAAAGTTGAAGGCAAAAGAAATAATCGACAATTTACCATTTGAATGATTAATAACACGCTTAGCGAATTATATAAACATGTACTTGTGACCATGTAACTTGTTGGTTTTAGCCGGCGTTTTGAGAATTGGTTATAACTTGTGTTTCTTAGCGTTAAAAACTGAATGTGCCATGGAAGAAGGGAGTTTGCTGCGGGTTAGTGTGCAAAGCTAGATAGCAATTTCGTATTGTCTGACAACGTACAAACGAAATAAGCTTCAAACTGGGAGGTTGATCATGTCCTGCATTATTCAATTGGCTGTTGATGGTTTCATGTCGTCATGTGGACGGGTCCTTTACAAAGGATCGTGAAAATGGAAGGACCCAAAACTCACACATGAATTGTTCACTTCTTTCCAATGAGAAGATAAGAGCTTTAGCTGATAAATACTTCTTTGTCATAAAGCACGTACGGTCTCAAATTTAATGTCCAAAACTAACGTTGCCGTTTACAAGAGAGGTCTCAGCCTTAGATGTACTCGTCTGTTTCTTGTGTTGGAACAACAAATGAGCAGTGCAATACAACATTATAGGGATTACGTGAAAGGCATGATTATTTCTGCACAATCAAACAAATAAATGAATTCTATTACGTTATATTTAAACCCATAACCATATAGCTTTACTCTTCTACGTTCAAGTTCTCTTCTTTTTTTTTTGGTTCACCGCATCCACAGATAAATGAACAAGCCCTCATTGCTCAACAGATTATTAAAAGTATTGAAGCTGTGATTAGAGAGTGCAACTTTAACTGATTCTCTTTTCAAACCCCCCTTTGACGAGAGTGGTCTCTTCCGTGTGTAGGTAACTCAACGTTTCAAGCGTCAAGTCAACTGGATGGAGTTCTGCTACAGGCTGGGTTGCGGCTAGAGATTTCATTTGTCCAAAAACCGACGTACCTTTAAAACCTTTATTTTTATTGTATTCTTACAAATTTGGTCTTGGTTGGGTTAGCTTAGCTAGGTAGCTCCTTGTACAAATTGACAAATGGGTTTTTAGACGAACGTGGCTTCCCATACGCTTGCGAGTGCAGCGGCACGACCTGGTCTTGAAGTTGTCCATCTCTCGTTATGACTAAATGGACTTGATTTGGTAGTAGAGAACGTCCGCTCGTCTGTACGCTCCACTTGATATTTCTCATTACTCACACTAATCTGTTCGCAGCCTTTGTATTAACCTGAAGTTTTTACTAGAATATAACTTCAAACTTAACTTTTCATTGAGTTTTGAGGTTAATTTTACCTTATCAAAGTTAGAATGTCTGTTAATTAGGATGGTGCAGTGTTTTTTTTAGAATTTTAAAAAATTTATTAATAGACCTAAATGTTACGTATAGATCATATTATACTATGTTGGTTTTATCAACAGAATTTAAGAAAATAAGTTTTATTTATTTATTTATGAAATTATTATATCATTATTTTACACGTAACAGTGAGTTCTGTTAACAATATTTTAAAAATAGAAAAAGTATCGTCTTAATAAAATCACACTTAATTATAAATTCCAAGTTTTGAGGTTAAAAGTAAGACGATATTTGGTTTCAGTAAAAAGTTTTAAGTTTTAAGTTTTTATTTTTAATTTTCAGTTTATGTTTTTCTTTCAATTAAAAACAAAATTATGTTTGTTGTTAATATCTATTTTTATCACTTATAATAATTACATTTAAGATAAAACTTAAAAATATAATTTTTAATGAACGAAATTTATTTTAATCTCTTATATAATATTTATTAACAAATTATATTATTTTTTTAAATGAATAATTTTATTTTTATTGTTATTTATAAATTAATTATATTTTAAATATATTTTAATTATTAAATCAAATTTTATTTCAAATATACTTATTTTGAAGATATTTTAAATTTAATTATATTCAATTACAAAAATTAAATAAAATGATTAAGTAAAATTAATTTATGCATAATTCTTATCAATTATTAATTTAATTA
>JANITW010000005.1:11151957-11173460 GCA_027564335.1 Erythroxylum williamsii | reverse complement strand
CAAACCAAACATCATTTTTTATTTTTCATACCCATTCTCATTCCCTTCTACTATTATACCCATATCCATACCCAACCTCATGCTCAAACCAAACGCCCCCTTAATTTTTAATACCTTATTTTAACTCGTTTTGTGTCATATCAGTCCCTTTACAGCGTCAGCGAGTAAAGGGTAATCTACAAATGTTTTTGATCCATCTCCAGCTCCATTGACTCTGTAATCTGGATGTGAGTCCAGGGCCTGAACCAACAGTGCCAAACACGTGAAAAAAGCCAAAAAGTTTTATAGTGCAGAGCATCATAAACCACGAGACCCACCCTTGAACCAAATACAAAAGATGAGTTAAACAGTAGACACTACCTAACTTTCAAGTCTTATTTGTGACGTTGTGTCAGCTTTTTTCAATGGATTTATTCAAGACCAGAGAGGGTAGAGAAAGAACTAGAACTAAGCCGAAAGGTACTTACACCTAAAATGAGAGAAATCGACTTAAAACAGAGGAATTTTGAGAAAATGAAACGTGGGTTTGTATTAGCCATTTGTTCCTGTTTTGTCGGAAAAGCTTTCGTGAGCTGTTTTTCTTCCAAAAGTCTAGATTTCGCATTGCCCGCATGACAAAAGTTGTGGCTAAAGATGTCCCGACGGCTTGGAAATTAACGGTTGAGAGCAGAGCACTCTGTTCTTGGTAAATAGTTTCATTTGAAGTGTAATTTAAGTAAAGTTTTGATTTTCTTATTACTTTGTTAAATTTAAGTAAAAAGTACAAATTTATACTTAATGTTTCTTTAAAATTCTAAGTCAATAATCATAATTTCAATTTATATCATATAATAATTAGGCAATTTGAACTTATCAACTTATGTAATTTTTACTTTAACATTTTATAAAAAATTTGAGTAAATTCTTAAAATGATCTCTATTGTCATTTTTGCACCCAATAATGACTATTATTTCTTTAAAATATCAATTAATTTAGCTATTCTAATTAAGATCCATTCGATTAATTGTCTTTATGTATTCAACTGGGTATATTAAACTTTCAATGATAATATCCAATAAAAATTTCACTGAGATCCAAAGTTTGAAAAAGTTCAGTAATGCTTTACTTCCAACTAGTAGATATATTAAACTTATGACTCATTAATTAGATCAATCTTATCACTAATTATTAAATTGTTAATATTTTATTCAAAATAAATAATTTACAAAATATTACATAAACTTTCAAAATATAATTAATATACACTAAAACAACACAAAGATATGGTAATTTGGTTTTGGTTTTGGTTTTATTTAATTGGCCTCTCCTTGTCACTTTTCTCAATAGTCAAATCATGAAATTGGTGATGATCTCAAATTAGTTGTAGAATGTATATGCTATTACAAGTTGATTAAACAATTATTGTTTCAATTAGCATTAGCAATAATAAGCTTATATCAAAATCACCAAATGGCTTGTGAATTGGTCAATACACTTAAATTGTTCAGGCTCAATTTCATTTAAGCCTCATTCCAATTATTGTAATTACAAGATTGAATAGTGTTTTAAAATATGGATGGGCGTCATATTAGTAAGATAAGAGGTTTAAGATTTAAAAAGTTCAACTGATATTATTATACTAAATCAAACAAGAAAGTTGATTACGAAATTAAAAAATTAGTTGGTTTAAAATTTTTACTATCAAACTACTATACGAGTTTGCATTTTAAAATATTGCAAAGAACATAGAGTTTTTTTTATGGCCCACGAGATATTCTAAGAGAGTTTCAACTATAGAAAGGCACCTTTAAGTCATCTACATCCAGACTAATCCCCGCTCGAGTCGAATAGATTCCTTGTGAGAGGCAAAGTTCTGACTCCAAAATTTAAACAACTGCATACATGAAGGCGGTTTAAACTTGCGACCTTAGTTAAGTCAAGAAAGTCTCTTAATAACTCACTTGTATCTTATGGGTTTTGTTTTTACACACGAGGTATTCTAGGAGGTTCCAACTATATCTTTAAATTATTTACACTCAGACTAATTTTTGCTTGAATAGGGTAAATCTTTTAGAAAAGGTAAAGTTTTATTTCTAAATTTTAAACGGTTAGATACATGAGAAAGATTTGAACTCGAAACTGTACTTAAGTCTAAAAAAAAATGGCCTCACCAATTTACCTGCTTCATGAAATTTTAGTGATTCGTAGAGAACGTAGAGTTTTGCTGATTCATTTTAGTGAAAGAGACGGAGAATATTTACTTCAGTGTGGACTAGAGGCGGAGGCCTTTTGTGCATAAATGCTAATTTTGTGGAACTGACCGTTGTTGTGTAAGAATGTTATAGCCAATGTGGGTCACAGTCACAGTCACAGTCACAGACAAACAAACAAAACCTAATTGGTCGGTCAGCCAGCTAATCAAGCACACAACTTTAACACGTCAAGCACATGATATCTCACCCACTAAGAGTGACCCCACTTTGCTCAAGACTTTATTGATTATTCTCATGTCTCTTGCTTAATAACAACTCACAAAATTTATTGAAATCATAAAATTATAAATTTAAATTACAAAAATAGCCTTTTTGAAAAATTTCAAAGAAAACAATACATAAATTGATGACTTTCTTCAATTCTCATAAAATAAAGAGTCTTATATTCGGGTTATGTTAGATTTCTTTCACTATTTATTGCATTAAATTTGAACTATAAAATTAATAAGAATAATAATTTTTTACTCTTATTAATTTATTAACAGATGTAAGAAAATTTATTAATTTATAATGTTTTGCATTATAACAAAAAAAATCAAATCTTTTCAAACAATAAACATATTGATAACTATCAATACATACATATAGGTCTCTCTTTCTAGCCCCCTAGAAGATGGTCCAATTGGTAGAGTAGAGAGGCATGGGACAAAAATGTCCTATGTTTAAAATTTCTTATTTACGCTCTCTTGATCGAGTCTGTTGTACATGACTTGTTTAATGCAAAATACCAGGTTGACGTGATTTGCAGGCTATTGCGTCAATCTGGAGATTTACCCAATACGCATCCAAAAGCTCTAATTATGTATATTAAATAAAATTAATGAGAGACTTATTTACAATTAATTGATATAATCTGTAATATCATCAATTAGGCTCTGAACATAAAAATTCAAAGGAATAAATGGTAGCACAATTACGAGAAAATTAAGTTTAACAAGTATTTAAAAAAACATAAAATAGTAAATAATATCTTAACTGTATTGAGATGGTATAACTGCCAACTAGGTTTGAGGTTTCATGTCTAGAGTTTCTTAAACAATGTTACCCAACCAAAGTACCGGCCAACTGTATTTTATAGGCATGCAATAAGCATGAGATCTTTAGTTGTTTGACCAAAACATAGTATAATTACATAATAGTGGTCATGACAACTCGTGCACAAATTATTATTAATTAAATACTTCTTTATTATTTGGTATAGTTGTATGTGTATAATTCTTGACTATATTTATATATGTATTTTGCATAGCAAATCATGTTAATATGAGTTAGCCGGCTAATCACTAGGTATAATGGAGAAATCATGACATCAATGATTACTACATTCAATCGGTCTAGTACCGATTAAATCATAATTTTAACAATATTTTTTATTTATAACGATCTACAATCGGCTAAATTTTAAATTTCTTATTTTATTAATTTAATTTTTTGTATAATTTTTAAAATATTAAAATTAATAATAATAATAATTATTTAAGGGACTAAGTTAAATGTTTTTTCTTTTTTATGATTAAATAATTTTATATTAATAAATAAAAATTTAAATACATGTATTAACACCTAGATGGATAAACTACTCAATAAATTAAATAATACGAGAGATTATAAATAAATCAAGTGTTGACATTTCATGATAAGTACATTTGAAGTTAAAATATTTGCATAATGATATTTCTCTCTCTCTTTTTTTCGACTGGAACGAAAGAAAAGTTCTATATTAAGAAATCATGCAAGATGGTGATATGAATCACTGTTTTATATATTCTAGCATTATTAGCTTAATCATTAAAAGACAAATATTAAAAATTATTTTAGTATTTAATATTTTAAGATTCATAAAAAATATAAGAATAAATTAATCATTATCATCATCAAATTCAATCCGAAGTTTCGTAATAAAACAGAGTTTAAGGAGGTCTGATAGTACGCAGCCTTACTCTGACATAATAGAGAGGCTGTTTCTGATAAATTCACATACAGATGTGACAATAAAAAAAGTGATACATGTTAAGGAGTAAATAAGTAAAACTAATATGTTAAATCATTATGTAAATAAAATTACAATAAATTCATAAATAAATAAAAATAAAATATAACTCGACTTTTAAAAAATATTTTAAAATATAACAAAATATATCATCTCTTTACCTTTACAAAAGTATCAATGCTCAGATGATAAGAGAGCAATAAAGCATAAAAAAACTTGAATTTGAATAATACAAAACAGGAAAACTCAGAAAAAAAAGAACATGTAGAAATACAAAACGTCTTTTAAAGTCTAGACTAAAAATTAAACCGATAAGGCAAAAATTATAAGGTTTAAAATTTTAACGGTATTAGCTTGTCACAAAATTTATTAAAAATTAATAAAATTGAAGAATTTAAAATATAATTGAAGGAGGTTATTTTTATTAATAAAAAGTTAAATTTTATGAAAAAATTGTTAAATAAAAATTAATTAATTAATTTTAGTTTATAAAAAGTGATTAATTTATAAATTTTGAATAATTAACTAATAAATTGATTATTTTTTAATAAAATTATTATTAAAATTTTATTATTGAAGCGACAAACCGGTTTAATTTGGATTGTACCTCATCTTTGGAAAGGAGCCGGCAACATCCTAAACGATTGTTTATAATCAATTCAAAGCGAACGGTCAGGAATGATGAACTCCGGCATATGTTGGCCTCACAAAAAAGTGGCCACTCTTTTGCTTCGCCGCACCTGCAAAACGTGCCTGTAATAATATGACGTAACCGACCAAAACAACCAAACCCAATCACTTCGTGCCACGTAAGTGATGATTCCACCGTGCTTGCTCGCCGCACCGACCGGTCACTTCCAAACCGCAAATTTCACTCGGTGGAAAAATAATGAAGAAATAATCTTTATGGTGAGCTTCAATATTAATAAATAAAATTTTAAAAATAAGTAATTTAATTATTAATTCCTTAAATAATTTATTTAAAATGTTTAATTTATAAATTATTGGTTATATTAATTTGCAATTAAAAAAATTATGAATTTTATTATTATAAGAAATAAAATTAGTAGTTGACACGCGCATATTTACTAAATATTTAAATAAACATTAAAAGTCGTAACTAAATAATTGAGTCCATTCAAAAAATTGTATAATAAATATTATTTTTTATTACTCAATTTAAATAGTTCATATCAACTTATATAATTTAATAAATTATGTAATAAATCAACAACTTTGAGTAAATTTGAGTCTAATTAAGCTTATGCAAAGTTCGATAGGGTACAAGTCTAATTAATTTTTAATTTAAAATTTAAAAATAATATCATTTTATTAAAAATGTTTAAATTTTAAGCCAAGTCGATAACTTTGAACTTGAGCTAACTCTAAACCTCAAAATTGGGAAAAAAAGTTGTACTTAACATAAAATTAAGTCAATTCGAATTGATCTCATTAACATCCAATTTGGCCAGTATGAGAAGACAAGAATTGTCAATCTTTTTTTTAAGACAAATAAACTCGTAATTATTATTTTTTAGATAAACAATGAGTAAATTTTTGAATTGACTCAATAAACTGCAAATCACGCCAGTTAAGCACTCCACTAAACAAGCCCTATATAACAAATTTGATTGAAATAATGTAAATAAAAGGATTCAAACGGAAGACCTTTTGATCTATGCTTTGAACTTCAGTAACTTAACCTTCCTTTAAGGGGTAAATAAGTGGCTTGAAAAGTAGTACTAATACTCATTGCCCCCGCGTGTCAATCTTCATAATAGGTTGCGTTTAAATAGTTGCCTAATAAGTAACTATTCATACTTCATCAATTTCAAGTGCTAATTAAAGGCATATGATGGTGAAATTAATGTCGGCAAACATGTTAGTGGCTTGTGACTGGTTACCTTTTACCCATTTTCTTAACTTCTGCTCAAAGCAAAATGCTTTATTTTAGGACAGTGACAATGGTGATGATTTGATTGGGGTTGTCCACACTTTGATACAATGAACAAATACAAAAATATGATTTCGTTTTGCTTTTTCTTTATTAATCTAAATCTTTCAGTAGGATAATAAATTAAAGGGTTAATTATTATTAAAAAAAATCTAAACTTTTGTCAAAATTTTAATTATAACTTAAAATTTAAAAAGTAACAATAAAATAACCAAATTTTTTAATTTTTTCAATTCTAGTCAAACTTTCAAAAAGTAACAAAAAAATGTTAAAACTTTCAATTTTCTTCAATTATAGGCTGACATTATCTATTGTTATTCTTAGCCTTCAGCCCTTTTATTTTCTGTTTGTTCTTCTAACGCTCCAAAATATTATTGTATTGCAGCATACTGCACTAGTAAATTTTTCGTTTTTAATTTATTCTCCTGATGCCCTCAGTGTGAAGGCGTTGGGGTTACATAATATGAAAATTGAAGAGTGAAAGTGTCGAGATAACAAATTGAAATCAAAGCATAAGGTCGTTAATGTTGGATAATCTGATTTAGGTCATTTTTAAACAATGACGTCGTTTTTATTATGTGATTAAACGACATCTTTTCATTAATTTTCATTTGTTGTGTTAAATTTGGCTTATGTTTATTAATAGTTAAAGATTTTGAAAAACTCAGCAAGTTATGTCAGCAAACTTAATAGAAACATTAACGTCGACCCATAATTGAAAAAAAATTGAATGTTTAAGCATTTTATTGCTACCTTTAGAAGTTGAAGTTAGAATTGAAAAAAATTAAATATTTGAACATTTTATTACTATTTTCTAAAGTTAGGGGCTATAATTGAAAATTAACAAAACTTTGCGTTTTTTATAATTAACCCTAAACTAAATTGTAATTAATTTTTAAATATATATTTTTCAAGTTTTTAATTTATTGAAAATTGTATTAATCAATCTGTTTTCATGATGCAACGTGTTTATCAAATGTAATGTGAGCATTCACCTATTATTTATATAAGGAAAAACAATATTTAATTTAATTTATACTAATTTTAAAAGTTAATAACTAAAGGTCAATAAAATTGGTTAAAAATTGAATAAAATTAAAATAATTAAAAATATGATTAAAATTTTTTGTCCTTATCGAATTTTAATTAGAAAAATAGTTTAAAATGAAAAATAATTAATTTATTTTAATTTTAAAGACCAAAAATTAACATATTAATTGATAAATAGGTCAATTAAAATAAAATAAATTAAAATTTTAAAAACCAAACTAAAAAATTATACGATTTAAATTTTATACCTATTAAATATATTATATTTTTTAATAATGTATTGCCAGCACATCCTTTCAGCACATTACGATGAACCTTGTGTCTTAAAACGCCACTCTGTCTGTAGGCATTATCGTAACTTCACTTCATAACAACTCCCGCCATCTTCTCTTCAGGAGTCTTAACTACCAACTAACGTCCTTCCCACTACATATACATATATATATAATATGTATATCACATTCATGGTCTTATACCGTTAGATATGAATGGAATTTGGTTGAACAATCATAATTGATATGATCTGAGAAGAATTATAATAGTTTCGTTGGACAGATTACTCCAATTGGCAACATTTGTGGGAGAGACGGAGACAGGAGACGAGAGTTGTGTTTTTTTTCTTTCTTTTTTTTTTTGGTATTTGGTGTTTCTGTTTGGTTGTTCTTGTTGGAAGCACGTTTCCAGGGAAAACACAAAAACCAAACACCAAATACAAAACCAAGACAACAAAAGACCACAAACATCTCTACATCGTATTTGGTTTTTGTTTGATAAAGAATTTATAAGAAAAACCAAACCATTGCAATAATACAGATTGCAATGGGAACGTTAAAGAGCTTCAGGAAAGCTTATGGTGCGCTCAAGGACTCCACAAAGGTCGGCCTTGCTAAAGTCAACAGCGATTTCAAGGTGGCTTTTGTTACTTATTTTTTCTGATATAATTAATTTCTTTCATTTCCTGTTTTGATTTTGATTGTTGAAATATAATGTGGGTAGTATTGTTTTTGTTGATCTCTTTCGTTTTTCCTCTTCTTCTTCTTCTTTTTGATTCTCTTATGCGAAGGAATTGGATATTGCGATTGTGAAGGCCACAAATCACGTTGAGACTCCTCCTAAAGAACGCCATGTTCGAAGTACGTTCGTTCATCGTCTCTTATACATATATATAATGCCTCATTATGTTGTTATGGGCATTTTCGAATTCGTTAGGGTAGTTGATATGCGTGGAAACAACGTTGTTTCGATGCTAAGCGATGTGAAACAAAATATGATGATACAGTTGAATAGGAACGAATGTTCGGGAAATGAATGCGTCAGTTATTGACTTCATTTCATTATTCGTTCGTAGGGATCTTTTCGGCAACCTCAGTGATTCGTCCACGGGCAGACGTGGCTTACTGCATTCATACACTTGCCAAGAGATTAGCTAAGACGAAGAGTTGGATTGTAAGTTCCTTCCTCCTTCCGTAATCTGTCATCTCTCTGTCAGAAGTTTGCTTTTTCTGGATTAGTTTGTAGAAAGACTAGTGTCTTACTGTTGTGAAGTGGATAGAACATTTTTCTGTGTGATCTACCATCTTAAATCATTGAAGGCATTTGGGTTTCGTCCAACTCTAATCGTGAAATCTTCTTCTTACAGGTTGCTATAAAGACATTGATAGTGATTCATAGGACGTTGAGAGAGGGAGATCCTACCTTCCGGGACGAACTGATGAGCTATTCACACAGAGGAAGCATTCTTCAAATATCCAATTTCAAAGATGACTCAAGCCCCATGGGTATGTAGCTCTCTTGTTGGGAATTTTTTCCTGAGTTGGTGTGAACGTGTTCTTGACGATGTGTTCTAGGCGGTTTTTCCTGTTTGCAGCCTGGGATTGCTCTGCATGGGTTCGAACATATGCTCTTTTCCTAGAAGAAAGACTTGAGTGTTACAGGACTTTGAAGTATGACATTGAAGCTGAGCGCGTGCCTAAATCATCTGCATCAAACAAGGTCATTTCTGTATTCTGATTGATACTTAAAGGGCGGCTCAGGTCAGGATTAAAACAATGTAGTTTTAGTCAAACTAATTCAGGCCACGAGCCCCCAAGTCCAAGTCCGATGGCTTCGGATCGGGCTGGTTTTGTCATCCCTAAATTACTTATTTCAATGCTAGTGAGAGCCTTGATTATCAGATAAAGGACAATGTTTCATCTTCATTAGTTATAACAGAGCCATAGCCGAACTCGAGTTTTGAGTGGGGATGAGCTCCTGGAGCAGCTACCTGCATTGCAGCAGCTTCTTTACCGGCTAATTGGATGTCAGGTAAGCTACTATATAAACCAGACTTTGAAGCTCCTGGATTATTTCTTTTAACATCTGAAATATTTTCCTCACACTGTTTTGTCTAAATCTTTCTCAGCCTGAGGGAGCAGCTTACTGCAATTATCTCATACAGTATGCCTTGGCCCTGGTATGCACTATCCACCAAGCTCATGTGCACTTCAAGTACTGCAAATTTCTTGATATTGCAGAAAGTTTCTAAGTGACAAGCATGGAAGGGGAATTTGTTTTATGTCCAGGATAGAACATTTTCTCTGTGCTGCTTAACATGTTCCTTCTTGTGCAATAACAATGATGGTTAGGTATTGAAAGAGAGCTTTAAAATATACTGTGCGATCAATGATGGAATTATCAATCTTGTGGACATGGTAATACTCACTAATCCTACTTAAGACAGTTCCTCTCCTTTTTCACTAATTACTTTTATTTGTTTTTTGTTCTAAAATATACAAAAACTTCAATGTTGTTTCAGTTTTTCGAAATGTCAAGACATGATGCAGTGAAAGCTCTCAACATTTATAAAAGGGCTGGGCAGCAGGTACCTGATTTACGGTTTCAACATAAATCGGTCAATTCTCTTATTGAGGGAAACCCCATTTCAAGATGTTCACATTGTTGATCTCTTGCCGTTCTTTGTGGTTGTGAAGGCTGAAAATCTTGCTGAATTCTATGAATACTGCAAAGGACTGGAGCTGGCCAGGAACTTCCAGTTTCCAGTATTGAGACAGGTAACTTTCTTCTTTTGCTGCTTACTCTATTCGGTGATTTTTCACGATTGGCTCTTACGAACTCAATCCTTGCAGCCTCCGCCTTCTTTTCTTGCAACAATGGAGGAATACATTAAAGAAGCACCTCAGGCAGGGTCTCTGCACCGGAGATTGGTGAGACAGGCCTATCAAGTCTACTTGGAAACTAGGGTGTGCACATAACATATTTGAGTTTGTTGAAATGTGTCCTACTTGAAACAACAGGAATATGAAGAAAATGAGGAAGAGCCAGAGAAACCTGAAGAGGCTCAAGAGCCTGTAGAAGAAGCCGAAAAGGTTGGAGAGAATGAACCAGAAGAAGTTGTGGAGGAAGAGGCTTCACCGATACAAGTGGAGATTATTGAACCTCCACCGTTGATATCAACTGATGATACCGATCTTCTGGTAGTATTGAATTCTGTTTCGTTTTGATTGATAAACCTTGATCAGTTAGTAGATTGCGTCACATCACTGGAACACCAAGTATGAAACTATGATTAAGTGTCTGCGATTAGAAGAAAACACCCGTCCCTGACGTAATAGAGACCTTGTGCAGGGTTTGAATGAGATTAATCCAAAAGCTGCAGAACTAGAGGAAAGCAATGCACTGGCTCTTGCGATCATCCCATCTGGTAAAAACACCACTTGTACGGTATCTTAAATTGCTCCGTGTATTTAAATCTTCCCTGTGATGTTGCTAACTCCAGGTGGTGAAACTGCATCTTCATCTCTTGCTTTGGCTGAACTTGGCAAGCCAAATGCATCAGGATGGGAGCTGGCACTTGTAACCACGCCAAGCAACAGCAATACAAGCAAACCAGTAGATACCAGATTGGTCAGTTTCTCTTTTTTTCTCTCGGTACACTCCATTTTTTGCACCTTACTCGTCTTGTTTTCTCCTATCAGGCTGGTGGGTTTGACAGGCTCCTGCTGGATAGCTTGTACGAAGATGACGGTGCAAGGAGACAATTACAATTACAGAATGCAGGATACGGATATGGATATGGATATGGAGGAACGACTGTTCAGAATCCATTTGAGCAGCAACAACAAGATCCATTCATGATGTCCAACGGCATAGCACCTCCGACGAGCGTGCAAATGGCGGTAATGGCTCAGCAGCAACAACAGTATCAGCAGCAACAAATGATTCAGCAGCAGCAACAACAACAAAGTACGATGATGGTGCCTTACCAATACCAACATCAGAATCCTCAACAACAAATGCAACCTATGATCGGGCCTTCCAATCCATTTGGTGATCCATTTTTCAGTGGTCCACCAAGTTCGATGCCACAGCAGAGCAACCGTATGCTTTTTTAGAGGTCAAGTTTCCAACTCCGATCAAAGTTATTGTTTGATTCTTTGGAGGGAAGTTAAACCAATCTACTCGTTCCTATCCTCCGTGAAGTTTGATGAGCTCTTTTGTCTTGTTCACTCAGTAAATACTAGACTCTACTTTTTCTTTGTATTTGGATGAAGGTTGATCATTCCTTCTGTTTTGAACTTGGGATCCTGACTTCTCCTAACATTGTTTAGGACATTGTCACGAAAATTGGAGAAATATGTTTTAACCTTCAAGTAGATTTGACCTACTAAATGTCTAAAATTCTTAGCTTTCATAGTTGGAAGCTTTCAATAATTAAATATTAAATTTAAATAATTTAATGAAAATTGAATTAATTAGAATTTTAATGCTTTATTTTCATATTAAAAATAAAATTTATTAAGTAATTATGTTTAAATTATTTGAAATTAATTTAAAAATTATAAATTTAATTGCGAAATGGTAAGTAAATAATAAACATGAAATTGAAATTGAAATTAAATAATAAACATGAAATTGAAATTTCAGTTAGAGACTCTTGAATTAAAACTAAAACTGATAGGAGTGAGCCAATTTGAGATGGCTGACCTCCTCTGTTTCTTTTCTAAGAGTAAGCGAGTAAGAACGTGGAGAGAAGAAGAGAATAAAAAAGATAGAAAAGACGATATTTTTCCTGCCTTTCTCATTGTTCACCGTAAGGTTTATAGGATTCTTTGTAACAGAATTGCTAACAAAATTCTAACAGCTAACAAATTCAAACGTGATTGAAAAAATGATTTCCAGCTGTAACATGAATTAATTTGTTGCAACATAATTCACGAGCTTTCTTGGTGCACTCCGTATGTGTATGGACTTGGGCCGAGTGGTTGCTTCCTCATTCGTATCATTACCCACGCCATCAGAAAAAACCTTGTCCTCAAGGTGGAACTCCAGATACAACAGTTTAAATGTTTCTAAGTCCTCCCACGACGTGTCCTCCAACGGCAGCCCAATCCATTGAACCAGTACTTGAGAAATCCACCTATTTTGAGCTTTAATAGTGCGGTTATTTAAAATAGCTAAAGGGGAGATTAAAGGGTGGTTGTCGATTGAAGTCTAAGGAAGGTTAAAATTAGGAGCAGTGGCTGGATCACGACAAAGTTTAAGTAATGATACGTGGAATATAGGGTAGATCTTACTTGAGCTGGGTAAGTGGAGTTTGTAAGCAACGACACCCACTCGTTTAAGAATCTGGAACGGCCCATAGTAATGCTTACTGAGCTTTGTGTATTTTTGTCCTGTCACCGAGATTTGCTTGTGTGGTTGAAGTTTCACATAACACCACTGTCCTTCTTGAAATAACACCGCTTGGCGATGACGATCAGCTTGTATCTGCATACGATGTTGAGCTTGTTGAAGACGAGTCTTCAAGGTCTGAAGGAGGGCTTCACACTTAGTAAGAAGGGAGTCAGCAGCTTCAATAGAAGAAGAACCCGACGTGTATGCTGGTAAGGTGGGTGGAGGTTTGCCAAAAACAACCTCAAATGGGGTCATACCTATGGAAGAGTGAAATGATATGTTATAGGATAATTCTGCCCAGATCAAGTACCTGAACCATGTTGTGGGTTGGTCCATGACAAAACATCGGAGATACTGTTCTAAACACCGATTAAGAACCTCCGTCTGTCCATCGGACTGCGGATGATAGGAGCTAGACATACAAAGAGACGTACCACTGAAACGGAATAAATCTTGCCAGAATTTGCTAAGAAAAACAAGGTCGCGGTCAGAGACTATTGACTTAGGAAATGAATGATGTTTAACCACCATATCAGCAAATAAGGAGGCTACAGCAGTGGCGGTAAACCCTGTCTTTAAGGCTCCAAAGTGGCCATACTTCGAAAGGCGATCAACCACCACCATTATCACTGTGAAGCCATTAGAAGGATGAAGGCCTGTAATGAAATCCATAGAGATGTCTTCCTAAACATTAGAGGGAATGGGTAATGGTTGTAATTTCTAGCTAGTTTGGTGGTAGTATATTTGGCTAGTTGGCAAGTATGACAATCTGTAACATAAGTTTTGACATCCTGAGCCATGTTTTCCCAATAAAAGGTAGAGGCGATCCTGTGCAAAGTCTTTCGAATCCCTGCAGGACCTACTAGAGGAGTATTATGGAATTCAAAAAGCACTTTTGTTTTTAAGGGGGAAGTGAGGCTAAGGTAAAGGCGATTGTGTTTATATAGAAAACCATCTTTGAAGTGTAAAGGGGAAGCTGTGGTGGCGGTCTGAGATTTGGATAAAAGATTGGTATAATATGGATCAGTTTGGGTTTCTAACTTCAAGTCATTGAGGAGAGTAGTTATTGGGAAGGTGAAAGAAGGCATGTGAATGGGTTGAGAGTGAGTTGGAATAGGGTTGGAAAATTGTCGGGATAACGCATCAGCGACTATATTTGTTTTGCCGGGCTGATAGGAAATATCAAAGTCGTAGCCGAGGAGTTTAATGATGTATTTTTGTTGCTCTGGTGTATGTATTTGTTGAGAGAGGATGTCTTTGAGACTGTGGTGATCAGTGATGATGGAGAAATGGTGACCAAGTAGGTATGGTCTCCATTTAGCTACTGCCTATGTCACAACATAGAGTTCTCTCACATATGTAGAAGATCTGGTCAGTGTAGGAGGACGTGTCTTGCTGAAATAGGCAATTGGGTAGCCTGATTGTGTGAGAATAGCGCCAATGCTCGAGCCCGAAGCATTAGTGTAAAGTTGGAAAGGGAGGGGGAAGTTTGGAAGAGCTAATATGGGAGTGTTTGTGAGGGCGGTTTTGAGGTTGTCAAATGATGTTTGTGCTTCAGGTGACCATTGGAAGTTGTCCTTTTTTAGTAGATCAGTTAAAGAATTGGCAATAGAAGCATAACCTTGAACGAATTTTCGGTAATACCCTGATAAGCCAAGAAAACCTCGCAATGATTTGAGGTTATGCGGAGTAGGCCAAGCTTGAATAGCTGTGATTTTTTTATATCGGGTTAAACCCCCAATGCTGAAACTACATGGCCTGAGTAATCTATCTTTGATTGGCCAAAACAACATTTTGATTTTTTGGCATAAAAGGAGTGTTGTCGTAGACAAGTCAGGACAAGTTTTATGTGTTCAAGGTGGTCATCAAGGGTTTTACTATAGATGAGAATGTCGTCAAAGAAGATGATGACAAAACGTCGAAGATATGGTTTAAAGACGATATTCATGGTGGCTTGGAAGGTAGAGGGAGCGTTGGTCAAACCAAAGGGCATAACAAGAAACTCATAGTGACCTTCATGGGTACGAAAAGCTGTTTTTAGAATATCATAAGAGTGGACACAAATTTGGAGGTAACTGGCTCGGAGGTCGATTTTAGAAAAAATGGTGGCACCCTGAAGTTCATTTAGTGATTCATCCACAGTTGGTATAGGAAACTTATCCTTGACAGTAACTAGATTTAAGGCTCGATAATCAACACAGAAACGCCATGTCCTATCCTTCTTTTTTACCAAAAGTACGGGGGAGGAAAATGGGCTGTGACTGTGGCGTATTAACCCAGCAACCAACATTTATGATACAAGCTTTTCTATTTCAGATTTTTGGCTGTGAGGGTAACGGTATGGTTTGACATTGATAGGAGCAATGTTTGGTAGAAGATGGATTTTGTGGTCAATGAGTCTATGAGGTGGTAATGCAGTTGAATCCAAGAATATATCCTCAAACAGATTAAGCAGAGATAATAAAGAACTAGGAACAGAATTTACCTCTAGCTGGTGTATGGGATCCGCAATCAAGGAAAAAAGTTGAAAACATTGTGAAATGGAATCAGTTTGGAACATCCGTCGCAGTTGGTGTGATTGTACCTGTTGGACTTGTAATGGAGAGTTCCCCTGTAGTGTGATCTGACGACCTTCATGAGTGAATTCCATAGTGAGATTTTCGTAATCCATAGTGACTTTGCCTAACAACTGCAACCACTGTACACCCAAGACCACATCAGCACCTTGGACTGGTAAGACATAAAAGTCAATTGCTAAAGTTTCATTTCCCAATTGGAGTGGGACTAATGGACAATATCCTTCACAAATGAGCATTTGGCCATTCCCTACCATCACGTTGAAGTGTGTAGAAGTGATAATAGGCAGCTTGACAAATCTAACAACCCGTTCTTGTATAAAATTATGAGTGCTCCCACTGTCAACTAAGGTTTGAATGGGAAAACCAGATATCAATCTATCTAGTTTCAGGGTTCGTGGACAGAGTTGGCCCGCCATAGTATGGAAGCTAATCTCAGGTGTCTCGTCGAGAGACTGATTATCGACAGAACTTGAAGAAGGAGCAACATCAGAAACCTCAACATCCTCATCCTCAATCAACAGAAGAAAGAGACGTTCCTTACATTTATGGCCTACAAAACATTTCTCATCACAGTTATAATAGAGGCCTTTTTCCCGTCGAGCTAGCATCTCAGTGGTGGATAATCTCTTAATGGGATATGTGGGCGGTATAGGTGTAGCAGGGAGAGGCTTAGTGGGTTGTGGTGTGGGTAACAATGGAGGTAGCATTTCGGTGGTGTGTATGGTTTCGCCCAATGTCTGTCAGGCATAGGTCTGCTAGGAAATCTGCGATCTATTAACTTATCAGCATACAATCTAGCCAACCCCATAGCTTGGATCAGAGATTGTGGCTTGTAAACTTGAATTTCGTTTCGAATATCATGTTTGAGACCTGAGACAAAATATCTGACTAATACATGTTCAGGAGTACCTGGGATTTTATTGGCCAGTTGTTCAAACTGTTGTTGGTAATCAATAAGGGAAGACGTTTGAATTAGCTTACAGAGTTTACCAAAGTGGTCTTCATATTCAGAGGGGCCAAAATGCTTTTCCACGGCAAGTAAAAACTCATTCCATTCTACAATTAAATTGTTCTTGGGCATCCAGTCAAACCAATCTAAACCAGGGCCATTGAGATGAAAGGAAGCAATCAACAATCGTTGAGGGTTAGGGGTATTATAATAGTCAAAATACCTTTGAATACGAGAAATCCATATGGTTGGGTTGTCGCCAGAGAATCGTTGAACATCAAGGCGCATAGTCTTGATAGAAGGTGGGTGCGGGAAGGGATGGGTATTGTGTGGTCGAAGTGGCTGTTGGGGAGGGATGGCGTGTTGTAGTTGGACTGGTGGTGTGGAAGGGCGACGAAGGTGTTGTTCCACCCGAGCTTCCAATGTTTGCAAGCCTAGAGTAATATCACGTAGAGAGTTGGTCAAGGACTCGATGTTGGCGTTTTGATTGGTAAGGAGAGTTGCTTGGTTCTCTTGCATCGTTGTCAGCTTTGTGAGAGCCTCTTCAATCTGAGCATGACGAGTACCTTCAGCCATGATGAAAGCATCAATGATAGGAGCGAGCCAATTTGAGGTGGCTGACCTCCTCTGTTTCTTTTCTAAGAGTAAGCGAGTTAAGAACGTCAAGACTAGAAGAGAATAAAAGAGATAGAAAAGATAATATTTTTCCTCCTTGTCTCATTGTTCACCGTAAAGTTTATAGGATTCTTTGTAACAGAATTGCTAACAAAATTCTAACAGCTAACAAATTCAAACGTAATTGAAAAAATGATTTCCAGCTGTAACATGAATTAATTTCCTGCCTATCATTTTTTGGTTCACGAATTTGCATCATTTGTTCTTTACTCATGATTAATCTCCAAAATTTCTCATTCAAATAGTTCTAACTTCTACGAAACGTTCGGGGTCCAACAATTCTCCCCCCCCACCCAAAAGAATTTCATCCTCGAAATTCTTACCTGAGTAGTCAACCAAATGGAGGTAACATTGCCTCATGTTTCCCTCAGTCTTCCTAGTAACTTCTTCACTTGAATAATTTCTTTCAAATGATCACTATCAAAAGACTCATCAAGTCTTTCAATCACCTATTTAATCTTTCAGTTTTCCAATGAGTTCCTCATTAGGTTTCAGATTACTCACATTTTCCCCACTTCCTGTGTTGATAACATCCATATAAGATCATATTGATATCTCTTAACATACTTGACATTTTGCACCCATTCTAAGCACACCTTGGGGAGGTGATACTCTTGTAAACATTTCATCCTTTGCTTTATAGTTCTCATCTTTATAGTATCAGCACGCTTTACTCTTATGTTTATCTCATTGTACTCCATACTTTCTGTATTGATCCACTAACCCTTTTATCCCTTTATTAGGTATACATATCACAAAGCCTCATCTTCCAATTTAAACCTGCAATTCATATCCATTCTCAATTCCTTAATATACATTCTATGTTTCTTTTTACTCTAGTTATGATAATCCTCAATATCGACTTTTTGCTTAAAGTACCTGATATAACATATAACCTTACTTGGAATTTCTCATTTGTACAATCATGGTCTTTCGGTATTTATATCAATGTTCTCGGTCTCATATTCAATTCTCTCAATTAAGTGATTGCTTCAAACTTTTATGATCTGTACTCGTATATACATATACATCTCAGATATTTCTTTACATATACTGTCTCCAAACCTCAAAACAATCACTACTGTAGTATCTCTAAATCATATATCGAATAATCAACTCATAATACTTTAGTTGTCTCCATACATAGGAAATCACTTTATCCTGCTGCATTGGATTTACCCAAATCTCTTAGATAATATCATTGCATAATGTAGAATCTCTAAATCTATACGATGTAATTAATATCAGCATAATTCCTCAAAATGTTCTTTACTCTCATTACTCATACGTGTTACACATTTTTCTTCACGTATTCAAATTATGCTTCTCAAATTTTCGAATACCTTTTATACATCATCAAATTTTGCTTGGATCACTTTCAATACCATGGTAATATTGGGGAAATTGTTGACTCAAACGATTTTTATCAAACTCCGTATGCCCCTGATTAGCTCTCCTAATTTCTTAAATGACTAATTCCTCAATGAGGTAACATTATCTCGATTTATTTTCAATTTCCCAATAGACTCGCCCTTTCTTAAATGATCTTCTCCATTCTTTAGATTCCTCATGTTTCACATTGGCTTATTTTAATATTTGCTCATTCATACTCATTTCTCCTCACACTTCCATTTATTTCCAACTTAACTTCCTGCTTTAGTAACACATTCATCAAAATCTGATCTATATTTCCTTCGCATATTCTCATAGAATATAATGTGGATCTAAATCCTCTTCATATTAACCATAGTGTTATCTCAATTTCCCCAAAATCCACTCATGTAGTTGGAAACTTTTCATCGGGCAATATACATACATTCTCAGTAGCACACTCTACCTCTTATGCTTGAGTCTCCACTAGGGATCGAACTCCAATTTTCACTTCTAATTCATTACATATTCATCTCTGATGGGTTCCTTTACTGATCATTCTTAATATAACCTACCTGATCTGCTTAACCTAATTCAAAACAATTCTTCTTCGAAAGAAGATTTCTTGCTACAATCATCCCTACTATACTTCCATCTCATTACTTTGATTCATCTCATAATCTTTAACCATGGGGATTATTGATTATCTCCTATCCATATCCAAATATAGGTCTTACATGTACTCAATCATATTATTCACCAATCCAAGCACATTATCAAATATGTACCTATAATAACTGGTCGACAAACTTTTAAGGACTTCTACATATATCACTATCCTTTGTTTCACTTTCCATACATACATTCTAAATCAATTTAGGAGCCTGAACATATAGCCATCTTGAAATTCAAATCTCAAATTCACTAACACAATCTTATACTTAATCATAAATTCCTCCACTTTGCTTGTACACCTTAAATCTTGTCATTCTCACCCTATCTTTATTTCTTCTTCAGTCATGTCATGGAAATATTTTCACATCTGTATCAGTACAAGTACGTATCCACAACAAAATTTTCGTGACCATATTCCCTCACATAATCACAAATACTGAATCTATGTCTAACATATCGAGCTATGTAATATTTCTTGTTCAAAATATCCTTGAACTTTCCTTACCATAAACTCTATCAAGGCACCATTTCTCTCACTAATTCCATTGGCCCAAACTCTTAACAATCGCTCTTGCAATTTACATATATCTCATAAGTTGCCCATGTAAGATCCTAATACTAGGCTCTGATGCCACAAATATTGGGATCTATTTTTGAAACCCAACCTCTTGTGAATATCAGAAGACTTGAGCATATCTTTACTACATCATACTTTTTAATACATTACATACAAATAATTTTTCATCATTTACGTTTCAATACCCTAAAAACAAAAGGGTTTTACAAAGCTATAATGGCTTTTAAAGTCATTTTACAACATAATCCAAAATCTCAAACTATAAAAGTTACATGAACTACATATTCTTGAAATGTGACTAATCCTTGCATTTGACAAAGATAAACTCCAAGATATGCAGAATTTGAAGTAACATCCTTATACTCTTGATCACTCGATCTTTCCCTCATCACCTGAACGTGGGGACAGGAAGGAGGTGAGTTTGAAAGCTCTTGGGTAACAGTTTATAATAAAAAGATAAACAAAAGATCTTTTCAAAAATTCTTTGCCATTTTACATTTTCTAAAACAAACTTATTTCATATGCAAGATATCATCAAACATTTATTCCTCGAAATTGTCAATTTATCAAACGATATCTGAACAATTTTAAATCATGTAATGCATCAAACTTGTCAATAAATCATAAGCACATAAGCATATCAGAATGGTTTGGGTGGATCCATAACGGTTTTGTGTAGCCATGAATTTATGGGAGTCCATGAAGGAGCTCTATGCTACTAGCGGGTAGGCGAGAGAAGCCTTAAACTTGGGTCAATGTGCACGTGACTAAACTTAGGGGACCACCACAAACCCATATAACACATATTTCAAAAACTTGTAAGCTTATTGCCCAATATGACACTTCTTGTAAACTTGCTTTTTCATATACTTGATATGTATCTTGAGAACCATTCTCCAAAACATGAATTCATGTACATTTGATCTTTTCAACAGAAAATCACTTTTATAAATCATCACAAAACCTATGTAGCAAACACATAACAAATTTCATAAATCATTCATGGACAATTAATGCAGCATTTATGATGCAAATGAAAATTAGAAAACTTCTTTGATTTAAGAAAGTAGTAGTGGCTTATTCACTCTATTATAAACATGTACCCACCTGATTTCCTTGCTTATAGACTTGCTCAGAATGTCTCTTCTCTTTGCAAACAACCTGAGGTCTCTAAGACTCTTTCCTGTTGTATCTTTAATATGTGCTCCATAAGCTAAGCTAACTGAAATAAGTCTCTTCGATCCCTTTGGTTCTTCACCAAATAAGGAGGTCCTTGGCTCAAATGGAAGCTCTTTTCTTCCTCTACCTTTTTCTCTTCTTGAACCACCTCAAAATCTTTCTTGTAGGCTAAGGAAATTGAAACCCTAGCTTGGTTTCTCTTCTCTCTCTCATTCTCTTCCTCTCTTGGTATTCCTCTCATTTTTTCATGACATTCTCTCTTTCTTTTTCTTTTTCCTTCCCTTATTCTCTTCTGCTTCCTTCCATTTATAGGCATGACAACACTTCTTATTCCAATTTCGCCCTTCCATTTATGCCTTATGTCTTTTACACGTAAGTGTCTTACCAAAAGTACCCTTAAATATTCTGACATAATCCTTTATTCTAGAAGAATCTTCTCTATTTTCTTACATTTCTAATGAAATCAAAATCATTCCATTTGGGTCAGTGATTCAAAAGATACACTTCAAACCTTTTTGGACTGCTCTTGTCCCATTCAACATGCTATGCACAACTCCTATCAGAAATTCTAAACCCCT
>JANITW010000005.1:11126670-11140373 GCA_027564335.1 Erythroxylum williamsii | reverse complement strand
AAGGTAAGGGTAAGGTTAAGCCCCAACAGCCTAAGGGTAAGGGTAAGAAACCCGAACCCTCTGTACAGATTCAGACTAGATAGTCCAACATTGCTAAGGGCCCACATGACATAAAGAGTATGAGGTGCTTCTTCTGTAAGAATAGGAAGGCTGATTGCTCTAAGTACAAGTTGTGGAAGGCTAAACAGGAACTGTTAGGTAACTCCTCGACCTATATGATTCATGAATCCAATGTAATTACAACCACATCAAGTTCTTAGTGGTTAGATAGTGGAGCTTCTAATCATGTGGCTTCCATAATGCAGGGGTTCAGATCCAAGAGAAGGCCAACTAAAGGAGAGGAGAAGCTATTGGTTGGTAACAATGAAGAGGTGGATGTTTTGTTTGTAGGAGATATAGGATTAAACATCAATATGAGGTTTATTAGACAAAACTTGATCTTTTTATCAGTTTTGGATAAGAGGGATATTGTTTTATATTTGATACTTCGATTGTAAATTTTATATCAATACAAGACGTATCAAAACTGTCTTCTTATCTTACGGATTATATAGAATGTGTCTTAGTCCTAACGAAATGTATGTCTCTTCTTATATTGTCGAAGTTGTTACTCGAAAGAGAGCCTTCATAAAGGAAATATCGTACATGTTATGACGTAAACGTCTTGGCTACATTTCCAGGGAGAGGGTTGAGATATTGATAAAGGAAAACATTTTCCCAACTCTAAACTTCAGTGATCTGGAAACATGCATCGATTGTTGTAAGGGAAGTTGACTAAGATAAAGAAAAAGGGTCAACTCATGCTTTTGGATTATTGGATCTCGTACATACAGATGTTAGTGGACCCTATACAGTCATGTTATGAAATGTCAGATATTTTCTGACGTTTATAGATGATTATCCCGCTATGGCTATGTGTTCTTGCTTAAGAAAAAGTCTGAACTTCTTGATAAATTCAAGCTCTTTAAAACTGAGGTTGAGAACTAACTGTAAAAATCAATAAAGAGTATCAGATCTGACAGGGAAGGGGAATCCTATAGCAGGCATGGGATTGAAGGACAAGAAAAGGGTCCACTTACTAGGTATTTGGAATCAGTTAGAATAGTGACTTAATTCACTATGCCAAGTAGTCTTGAGCAAAATGGTGTGGCCAAAAGATGTAATCGCACCCTAAAGAACATGATGAGGTCAATGCAAAGCAAGACTAACCTACTCAAATACCTTTGAGGTGAAACCATTAAGACGACATTGTATATCTTAAATAAAGTCCCAAGTAAGTCAGTACCAAAGTCGTCTTTTGAACTTTGGGTTGATAGGAAACCAAGCCTTGCACACATTCGTGTGGGGCTGCCCTACTGAGGTAATGTTTTATAATCCATATAAGAGTAAATTGCAACCTTGTTCTACTTGTTGTTATTTAGTAGGTTATCCCAACCACTTTAAGGGCTACATATTTTATTGTAGAGAAGGAGGGGCTAAAATAGTAGAATCGCAGATGGCTAAGTTTCTAAAATACGATATCTACGATGAAGGAGGATCTTCACGTCCATTATTTCGTATCTACCTCTTATGCAGTTAGGTTCAGTGGATGAAGGTCTGAGTACCATGACTATGCAGGGGCAGGGACCTATACCTATTTAGGAAGAGGTTTCTAAGGTATAAGAACCTATGCAGTTACGTAGATTCACTAAAAAGAGACAACCTGCTATCTCATCAGATTACATAGTTTATTTGAGTAAGCAAGACTATGACATAGGACATGTTGTGGATCCAGTTACTTATATATAAGCCATTTCTAAACCCCATGTGAACTAGTGGTTTGAAGCAATTTAAGACCAAGAAGGACACACATAGTCAAGTTGCACAGTTTAAGACGTGTTTGGCTGTAAGGAAATTCACTCAGAGAGAAGGAGTTGACTTCAATGTTACCTTCTCTCTTGTATCCTCGAAGGATGCATTTAGAGTGATTATGATAATAGTAGCTCATTATCATATGGAGCTACATCAGATGGATGTTAAAATTGCTTTCCTAAATTGTGACCTTTATGAGAAGGTCTATATGGAGCAACTTGAAGGATTTCAGGGTCAAGATGCAACTAAAAAAGTTTGTAAGTTGACTAAATTAATATACAATCTGAAACAAGCTTTCAAACAGTGGTACCTAAAGATTGATGAGGTTTTAACCTTACTCGACTTTTTGAAAAATAAAGTTGAAAGATGCTTATACTATAAAGTCAGGGGAGCAAAGTTTTCTTCCTATTACTGTACGTGGATGATATCTTGGTCGCATCAAAAGATTTGACCATGTTGCATGAGGTAAAGCAACTTTTGGCCAAACACTTTAACATGAAGGGTTTAGGTGAAGCATTTTTTGTCCTTGATGTACAAATTCACAGGGACAGATCCCAACACTTATTGAGACTCTCACAAAGAGCATACATTGAGCGAGTGCTACAAAGGTTTAATATGGCTGTATGTAAAGCTGTTGTAACACCTATCTCTCATGGGGAGAGAATACCTTTGGCACAGTGTCTAAAGAATGAAGTTGAGAGAGAGATTATGAGGAATGTCTTATACTCTAGTGCAGTTGGTAGCTTGATGTACACTTAAGTGTACACTAGACTGGACATTACATTTGTTGTTTGGCTGTTGAGTCGATATCTGGCTAACCTAAGTATAGACCATTGGAATGCAGTTAAACGAGTGTTGAGATACCTAAAGGGTAGCAAGGATTATACATTGACATACATAAAAGTCAATGATTTATACCTCACAGCATATACAGACTCTAAATTTGCCAATGATTTATACCTCATAGGGTATATAGACTTTAATTTTGCTATGTGTCTAAATGATCATAAATCCACTTCAGGATACATTTTTACATTGGCAGATGGTGTAGTATCATGGAAGAGTGTCAAGCAAACACTGGTAACTTGTTCGACCATGCAGAGTATGTTGCATGTTATGGAGCTGCTACACCGACAGTTTGGCTCAGAAATTTGATTTCTAAGTTGTCTATGGTAGATTCCATAGCTAGACTCATTCAATTATATTATGATAATCTTGTTGCAGTGTTGTTCAATAACAACAACAAGAATATCATAGAGGTCAAATACTTGACTATAAAGGAGTTCATTCAGAAAGGTGACGTCGAAGTGGAGCATATCAGGACTGAGGCGATGTTAGCTGATCCATTGATTAAAGGACTTCGGCCACTAGTGTTTGTTAAACATGTATTCAGTATGGGTGTGTTAAGGTCCTTAGACAACAGTAGTTAGGGAACTTTGTATTTACTCCTTAAATGTTTCTACTTTTTAATGTATTATGACATTATGATTATTTATTAATATACATCATCTTTTTATCCTCAGTAGTAACTATTCTTGTGTATAGTCATAATACATATGAAAGCCTTAAGATTTGTATTGATCTTAAGCATTTTAAAGGTCATTTGGCATATATAAAGATTAACTTTGAGCCTATGTCAGTTAGACACACACAGTTTAGTATGGATATCCATAAATTTGACATGACAAAGGGGAATATAAAATTTAATCCCATAAAGGTTCTCTAATGCAGTTTGGCATTCAATTAGAGAACATAAAGGTTTTCTCTAATGCTGTTTATCATCTGATGACAGAAAACAAGGTTTTCTCTAATGTTGTTTAGCATTTGGTAAGAGAAAACAGGATTTCTCTGTTGCAGTTTAGCACATGCAGTTTAGCATAAAGTTAGAGAAATCAAGACCGACAAACGAAGATGATACATATTAGATCATGCATTTATCACCCTAGTTTGTCACACTTCATTTTTCCATTCATGTTAGTAAGGTATTAAATATTTGTGATTATATTGGACCTGTGTCACATATGGTATATGTGTTTGATATTTTTCGTTATCGAAAGTGTTAGAGAACAAAATGTTGGACTTGCATTGCCTTTGGATCAAATGATTTTTATTTTTAAAATTTTGTTATCAATATAGTAGCGCAACTTAGCCGAGTTTTGAAACTATT
The DNA here is from genome assembly GCA_027564335.1 of Erythroxylum williamsii. Classification (NCBI taxonomy): domain Eukaryota; kingdom Viridiplantae; phylum Streptophyta; class Magnoliopsida; order Malpighiales; family Erythroxylaceae; genus Erythroxylum; species Erythroxylum williamsii. Next base: position 11,136,355 of record JANITW010000005.1, on the reverse strand, counting down.
TTTAAACTTTAGTTAAAACGGCAATTAATGATTGTCTAGGGGGAGAATGTTGGACAATTTTGCGCATTCACATTATGATGGACAATTGTTAATTGTAATTTTTAGTGTTTTCAATAACTTATTGGTTAAGTTATGTAATTTGATCCAGATAAATGTAATAAAGTAGTCCAATAAATTATCTAAATCAATGGTCGAAGTCCAAAAGGAAAATAGATGTCGATTAGTGTGGATCAGACCTATATTGAACTTGTGATGGGGAAGCCCTATATGGAAGCTATAAATAAAGGTTAAGATCTCTTGCAGTTGCTAATATCATTCGTAAGTATACAGATCCTCTGACTTGTTAAGAGCGCTTATATATTGAGAAAATTGTAAAAAAATGTTAACTACATGTTGGTGAACGTTTTCCATGAAGGTCCTGGGAGATTGGAGCTCGTTTGGCCACGAAAACTACTTCAAAAATCAAGATAGAATCGAATCAGATATTTCGCATTTCCTTCGTTTTTAACCTTTTCATAAACGATGCGAGACATAATAAGATTTATGTTATGAGTTAAAAGACGAACTAGATTGAGGTTGTTAGTGTTGGAAGTTATTGCTGTCGTCCATTTGGCTTAGGGTCGTCGAATTTGGTTTGTTTTACATCAACTTTTATATGTTTTAAAAAATAAACTTCACTTAATTACATGATAATATTATATATTTTTAGTCAATAAACAATAAATAATGTGGAGAGAACTTAGGAACAGCTAGTAAAAGTTGCTTAAATCACATAAATATAATCTTTGTAAAAGATACGAGAGGAATGTTGCATATATCGATGACTTTGAATTAGATACTGAAAAGCAGAAAATCTTGTGTAGTAGATATGTTGACTTACACAATAAATAATGATACGCCGAATTTGATGTAATGTTTAAATTATATATATTTAATTTTATCAAGAATTTCATATTTTTAGAATTTGTTTTAAATATTTTTAAATATTATTATTTTAATTTGAACGTTAAAAAAGGATAAAGTTGAAATTATATTTTAATGAAAATATGGTGTTTTAAAGCACGCTTAGCGTGACAAGATCTTTCCTCGTGGCAAAAATATAAGAAAACACGTGGCAGTTGCTTGCCTAAACTTTTCCATCGCACTAGAGATACAATTAACCCGCACCAGTCCAAAGCATCAAATCTTTCTAGATTAGACACACAGCTGAAAGCTCGAACTCAACTGTCATACGTCTGCGGAAAGGGAAGGAGAGAGATGGGATTGGAGGCAGTGGGTGATCTTGCTCTTCGTCATATTCTTACCAAATTGGGCGGTAAAGACACCGCGAGGCTGGCATGTCTTAACAAACGCTTCTTGGCTTGTACAGAGGACGAAACCCTTTGGTCCTTGTTTTGTTTAGAGGATCTTGGTCTTAGGTCTCCTATTGATCCTCAGGGAAGCACTGTCCCTTCGTTTAAGGTACGAAAAATAGGTAAAGTCGTTCGTTTTTCAACCTTTTGAATTGTGGGTATTTGTACTTTTCATTTGTTTCTTGAGCTGTATTAAGTACCCAGGAATCTTTTGTTTTTGGTGAATTTGGAACACATGTGTGTTTCACGTGAAGAGCACCACAAAGATTGTAGATTGAAGTCTTTTGTTCAATTATGTTTGAAAATTTTGCTAGACGATGCTATTATCTTCATATTTGGTGGTAAATGTTGAGAGTTCCCAGTGCATATATGCATAAGCGCTTGTTGAAATTCGGCCTTTTGGGTTATCCTTTCTCCTGCATGGCGTAGCAGGAAGCAGTTCTTCCCCTGTTCTCTGATCCAAGTGTAGTATCTGTCTAGTTGATTGTATAAGAATCAGCTGCTAAGGTGGAAAACATAGCAAGTGAAGAAATGGTTCTTCTAATTGGAATACTATTTGATTTCACGTGTGAGGCCTCTAGGCATAGCTGAACTGAAACCACCCAATTTGTATCACACATCTGACACTTTTACTTTTACTTTATACCACCCAATTTGGATCACACATCTGACATATTTACTTTTACTCTACCTTATATTCTTATGTGATATTATAACCTTCTTGATTTATTGAGGCTGCTAGGTATTGTGCAATTCTCTCAATGCATTAGTGTCGATACATGATGTGTTAGATTGATGATTATGGAAAAATTGAGATGTTGTTCACTCTAAACTATGGGTTAATGTCAATTGTTTTTTTAATTGCTATTATCAATCACTATTATTTCCTTTCTATCTACTGTCTATCACTATTATTTCCTTTCTATCTACTGTGCATCTTTCTCTTGATATGTAGGCAGCTTATAAATTATGGATGGAAGCTTTTGGCATGTATCCTTGGCCCCTTGTAAAAAGAGTTAAAAGATGTTGGGATAGGATCAGGAGCTGGCTGGCTACAAATTTTCCTGAGGTTGACTCCTCACTTCGAAAGGGTGCTTCAGAGGCCCAGATTGAAGAGTTGGAGAAACTTTTTAAAGTGAAATTGCCTGTTGCCACAAGAATTTTATATAGATTTTGCGATGGTCAAGACTTTAGAGGAAAAGCACCGCCATCAAGTGAGTATCGTAGTTTGTTGGGGCTGATTGGTGGTTATTTTGTCTATGACCACTTGGTTAATGTGTACTTATTACCATTAAGGAAAGTGATTTCAGAAACAAGAGAGATTATACGTCATCCTGGATTTTCTGGTTTTTCGAGTAAAAATAAGTACATTCTTGTGGCTGCTTCATCCACATTAAGTAAGAAGTTTTTTTTCCTCAACTGTACGAATGGCCAACTCTATGTTGCTACTGGAAATCTTCTAATGGATGGAGATATGCTCCCATGTGTTCCAAGTGCTTTGATATGTTCAGTCCATGATCTTAAAAGTGATAATCAGCAGGATGCCATGTTGCTTTGGCTAGAAGAACATGGCCGCCGCTTGCAAAGTGGGGCTATCAAAATTCGGGAGGAAGTAAGTGTGAGGAGTATTTGTCAGTTCCCTGAGGAGCCTCCTCTCTGTTCCACTGCCGTAACCAATGGTGTAAAGGTGAGTAATTATAGTGTCCCTTTGTGCATGTTCTGTCATTATGGCATAGATCCTCTATACACTTAGTGCAGCCACATCTTTTTCATTAAAGAGGAAGATTAATCTTGGCATGTATTTATGAAGATTGATTCCTTCGGATCAGTCAACTGGGAAAAAATTGTCCATCTTAATTATTAAATTCCAGTGATTGTAACTTCCTTTTCCTATTTCTTTCTTCCAATTCTTTTTTTTTTAAGACTGAAATATTAGTTCAAAGGTTAATGCAAAATATAAATGATATGCTTCCCTATTACAAGCTTGGTCTCCAATCTGGCTATTACAAAATCTTTTGTGCATAATTCTTATTTTTGAAATAATATATCATGGTAAAAAATTTTATCAGGTCCGTGCATCTTCTGTTTTTATGCCAGAGTTAGCTAACCTCCAGAGTAGTTCTCAAAAATACTGGTTTGCATACTCTATTCGCATGTCTCTTCTACCAGAAGGATGCATCATCAATGGTCAGCATTTTAGTTCTTGCCAATTGCATTGGAGGCATTGGATCATTCGTGCAGATGATGATGTTATAGATGATGTGGATGCAGAAGCTGTGATAGGGAAGGTATTATGCTCAATTTCTTTGTAGATGTGCAATTTAAGATTGCTCTGGGGAATATCATTCCAGTGCCAATAAAATCCTTACTTGGTTCTATAAAATTCATCTATGCATTTCAGTGACAGTCAACGATTTCTCCAAGAGTTGAAGTTTCCATTTTTTTTTTTTTTCTGTTTTCCCCTTCATAGCTCTAAGTTAAAAGTTTTACACAAAAGTTCTGCCGCGAGTAAGGTGAACTATTCATCTCTTTTGGTTCAAGTTGTGCCATGTTACTTTTTTTGGTTAGAACTGTATTAGATTTTAGCCTTCATGTATGTTGCTGCACACGGCTTTTTGCAGGTGTGCGCTTATCTTCCGTTGACAAACCAGATTAGGAAATTTAGTTACTATCTGGGTAAGGTTTTGAATGTAGATAATGTATTTGGAGAATAGAAACCTCAACCAATTCATATACTTGCTTTTATTAGAACATTTTAGTGATTCTTTCAATCTGTACCTGCTCAGTTTGTGCTCATTATTCCTTACACGGGTGAATTTTGGGAGTCATGTACCAATAACCAGGAAGTCACCTTTAAATCTGAAACTGTTAGGAAAAACCAAAAAGAGGAGGTGAAATACTAGATTGCTTTCCATGTTATGTTGTATGTGGTAAACAAAATTAATGAGCACTTAATGTTCATCTTCTTATATTCTTGTTCATGCATTTGCAGTACCCTCTTTTGCATCCAGGGGAGAAAGAGTTTGTATATCAGAGTTGCTCGCATTTACCAACTGCTACTGGTTCCATTGAAGGCTCCTTCAGATTTGTTCCTGGCAGGTATATCATGCATGGGCCAAATATTTTGTGGGAAGTAACTTTGCACATATTTGCTGGAACTTACTTTGAATGCCTCTTGAGTACTGCTACCTAGATAGAACATAATTTGGTGTTTTACTTGTGTTTGTTGTCCCATTCAGTTTCAAGAATAGGCTTCTTTGATATACCTGACAGGCGATGATATGAATGGAGATACACCTTCCTTCGTGCAACTTAATAAATGGCACCCACTTGTACTAACCAATTAGTTTTCTTTTCTTGCTTTTGGAGATGCCCTGTCGATGAAAATCTAGACTGCAAATAACTATCATTTCTACCAAGCTGTTTTTGCTAACTGAAAACTTCTTCAAGCTTGTTATTGCCACCTTGATTTCAGCTGCTCTTTCTAAAAATAAAGAAGATATATGCACATCCTTATAGCTATGGTGAGAGAGATTGTTCGGAAAGTGGAGATGTTAATGAAATGTTGATTTTATCCCTATTATTTGTCATGGATTTGTGGCAAATAATGACACTAGGAAGCAATGGTCACATCCCGATAAGTTGTTGACAATCTTCTGGACAAAGCAAACATTGATTTTGTGGCATAACTTCTAGAGTCCTGATGGCATATGGTGAGATAGGCTCATGTTTGTGTAACCCTTTAATTGAGATAGCTTCATTCATTTGTTTCATTCTGCCCCCAAATTCGAATTTCAGTAATCAAGATTAGCAAATCAAATAGGCGAGCAATTCACGGGCTTTTTATCAATAATAACAATGACCAAATTGAGTATATATAATTTCTCTTGTTTTGCTAACCACCCTCCCGTTAGCCGGTATTCTGGTACTGACTCACACATGTTGGGCCACTAAGTTCCTTTCACAATTTATCTTTTCTGATGTCCATTATTGTTGGATGTTCCAGATTGGCAGATCCGAAAGGAAGTGCATTTGAAGTTGAAGTTCATCAATTTCCGCTCCAGTTACCAGACTACATTTTCTGATAATCTGTAAGATTAACATTCCTGTAATCTTGACATTCGTTTATATATTATGGTATCTGAACAAATGTGAAGAATATTGTTTGTTCTGCAAAAATCTTACTAATGTCTCCTAGATTGCTGCTTGTGAAACACCTGAAAGTGTGACAATACATCTTTGCTTTTTCTTCTAATTTTTGGTCTCCTGAGCATACAGTGTGGTCTTTTTCCTTCTTATATCATCCTATATTTACAATATTTCTGTTCATAGTTTCAGGTTAAAAAGCAGAATTGATACTAAATCCATATTAATTTTTGGTCTCTTCTCTATGAATAAATATGGATTTAGTGTCAATTCTGCTTTTTAACCTGAAACTATGAATAGAAATATTGTAAATATAGGATGATCTAAGAAGGAAAACAAGGGTGACCACACTGTATGCTCGTCTTATCATGTTAATACAGTGGCCTTCACTGGTTAATCATGAATAGGTGCAAAGCCCTTTAAACATTAATATCAGCTAATCTTATTTTCTTTTTCCATTACAGTCAAATCCACTAGGAGGCTACTACTATCTACCAAACGCTCACCTACTACGAAGATTCAAACCCCATAGAGCTTTTCTCATATCTATATCATCTATCAGAACCAAGTTCAATATTGTTTTACCTGCACTTAGGAAGACGGGGACTGGAACCTTGTAAGTACCCTCTCAATGTTTCTGGTACAAATAATGTAGCGGGTATGGAGAGGGCAATGCAAGTGCTGGCGAAGATGCTTTGTAGGGCAAGGCAGTGTCTGAAACACTACAACTTGGAAGACTGACAATTCTATAAGCAATGGATCTTTTGTATTTACGAAGAAATTGACCAAGAATGAGTGACTAAGAAGACTTAACTATCATTCAGACGATTTCATAATTTGATTGACATAATATAAGCTTATTGGAAGATATCGTTTCTCAAGGTAGTGTATTTGGTTTTGTCATTATGGAGTAACTAAGCTTAGGGTCCGATGATCTTAAGTGATCATAAAGCAGATTAGTCACCGTCTACATTATGGTTTAAGACTTTTTTTTCCTTATAATTTTGGTTGTTCTCAAAAGAAGAAAAAATTAGTAATAATAATGATAATAATAAATCACATAATCAAGCTAGATAGGTAAGAAAGGCTTAGGTTAAATCTCTGAAAGATAAGTACTGCTTATTTATAAATTTAGGCAAACTTTAAGATAAAAGAGTTAAAAATACTTGTCAAAATTACAAGGTTATCTTTACGAGGAATCATTTATTCAAAATGTTTGTATGCCAAAGTTATTTTATTACAGGTCATGTCATCGGTAAGTTTCAATTTTTTTACGAGGAATCATTTATTTGAATTTTCATATGTCAAAGTTTTTTTATTATGAGTCATGTACTCGGTAAGTTTTAACATTGTCATATTATTCTTGATCACCTCTCTTCAATTTTTCTTAAATTTTCCTTTTTTCTTATTATAATATCTAAGAACAATTTTCTTACATTTTTTGCTGAAGCGTCTCGCTGTCTCTTTTTAAAATTTCTAAACTACATAAGTTTTGTCTCTCTAAATTTGCCAACAATATTAACTACTTTTAATTTTTTTCTTATAATTACTTTCATGATCTTATATTTCTTTGTAAGGTTGCGTATCTAATAAAGTATCTTTATCTTCATCACCATTAGTCTATAACTATGCACTTGTTTGATTGGTCAATAATGCATCTTATAAAATAGCTGACCTAGTCGTTGAACAATAGAATTTATTTTTAAGTTTGAGCGGTATCTTCTTGTCACACGGTATCTTCTTGTCACATAAAATTCTTGCTATACTTCTCTATTTAAATCGCCCCGATCTGATCCGATGAAGTATGTCTTCATTAATCTCCATGTTACTTTAGATGATAAAATCTAGATATTCAAAATCCTCCTTTTGCAAAATAACTTCTTAACCCTAATTTACCTCTATTTTTAATACGGTAAAGAGCTATTAAAAAAAATAATGCCAAACTCAAAATAGTGTCGGATGCAATACTAATTAGGAAAATGCGATTTCAATCATAAAATATATGTATTAAGTTGTCACGGTAGGATGTAATCACAAGTTTAAAAATGCAAGTTTTAAGTAACAAAAATGAAATTATTAATTAGGAAAATACAAATTATAAAAAATTATTATAATAATGTGTTGGTTAGTTAAAGAATATGACGTAATTATTAGTCCAGAAACTGAATTTTTTGTCAGATATTATTAGAAAAAGGCTTTGGATTGTCAATGATCTGCTTTAAAAGTCAAATTGTATGCTGTAACAATCTTTCTCGAGCTGTCTCTTTCGTCCAACTTATGTGTACGTTGAATGGTTTCTTGTCTTTGTTTTCTCTTCTTCTGATTTTCCCTCCCAATCATTGGTAGATTATGACTTTTGACTATCCATAAAAGTAGTTAATTTCAATTTTAAAGACAACCAAAAATGTAATAATTTATTTAAATGGAAAGCAAGTATATGAATTTCATATAAATATATAACTAAAATAAAATGAAGCAGGATTGGTACAGAATAGAGGGGATAGAGAATCTGAAGAATTTCTCTATAAAGAAAGTTATTATATTAGTATATTGTATAATTACATATAACATATTTTCATTTTGCATCTAACAATCACAATAATAATAATATTTTAGTAGAAGTTATGTTCATACACGAGATATGGAGAGATCCAAAATTATGTAACCTTGCGAGCTAATAAGTGTTCATCGAAAGGAATTAATTCTTTAACTCTTTCTTCATTTTCTCTCATGTATTGATAGGAGTTATATCTGTACTGATCTTCATAGAAGTTCTAGTTCTCCACACCAAAACTTAACAGTATCTCATTATTAACAGATAAAGATGAAGAGATATTGGATGATATGGTGGATAACATTATAATAGATGAACATTAGTTCTAAAAGATAAAAATCATGCGAGACCCTTAATTAGTACAGAGATTATTTTTTATAGACCCATATAAATAAATGTAAATAAGTACGTACAAATAAAAAAAATAAGTAATACAATAAATGGAACATGATAAAGAATAAAAACAAATGATAAATTTAGTAAATAAATACACATGCAAAAAATAAAACAAGTAAATAAATAAAACAAACAATTTATTACAAGAAAATATTTAGGCTAATTAAGGAAATGTTTAGGCTAAATAACTAAGAGAGAAGTCTTACATATTAAATATTTAGGCTAAATAAGACACAAGACACCAAGAAAAATAATAAAAAGACTTATAAGAATGAGAAAATTGTCTTCATATGAGATTCTTTACCCGTATCTTAGTGCATCAATATTTTTCAATTGAAGGTTATGTCCTAAGTAAATTCCAGCAGAGTCACATCATTCTTACTCATCTCATCTCAAACTTTTTAAGGCATTTTTTTTCTCTTATAGTTTCTAAGTATAATTTTTTCGTATATTCTCATTGGAGCGACGGGATATCTCATTTTAACATATCCGAGCCAACTAAGTCTTGCTCTCTTAATTTTTATTAATATTAGTCATATTTATTTTGTCTCTTACCATTATTTTCCTGATTTTATCTTTTTTAGTGATGTACATTCAACAAAGTATCATTTTTGCCAGTGTAAACTTACGACTATAAACATGTTTGATAAGTCAACAATCTACCCAATAAAACATGGGCGGTCTAATTGCTAAATAATATAATTTACCTTCAAGTTAAGTGGTATCTTCTTGTCATATATACAACGAACAATGTACTTATCGATCTCCCAATTGCTTTGAATTATACATTTTAAATACTTAAATCACTCTTTATGTGGTATAATTTTTGAATAAATCTTTATCTCCATATCAAAAGTCACACTGTAACTCAAAAAGTTACAGTACTTAGGGGCCGATTGGTTAGCATAAGAGAATAGTAATAAGAATATGAATGAATATAGTGATAAATGAGAATGAATATTATCATTATAATATTTATGATTGGTTAAGAAGAATGAATGATTACCATTACCATTGATAGTAGTTGGTTTGTAAAAAAGATTATAATTAATTAATTACAAAATAAATTATATTTTAATTAATTACAATATTTTAATGAATGAATGAATTATATTTTAATTAGTTATTTTGCGATTAATTAATTAATAATAATATTTTAATTAATGAATAGTTATTTTAATTAATAATAATGTTTTAATTAAATATAATGTAAATAAATAAATAATAATATTTTAAT
>JANITW010000005.1:11111685-11126570 GCA_027564335.1 Erythroxylum williamsii | reverse complement strand
TATAATGTAAATAAATAAATAATAATATTTTAATTAATTACATTGTAATTAATTATATTGTAATTAATCAATTAATTAATTATAATATTTAATTAATGAAAAAAATTATATTTTAATTAATTATAGTGTAATTAATTATTTAATTAATTTTACCGTAAATATGAATATTGAAATTAAAGCTCTACTTATGAAGTTATTTGGCTTATATTATACCTTTTATCTATTCTCTATGTATAAAAAATTAAAAACATAGTAATCATTCTCATTCCTCTTTCCTATTCCTCTGGACTATGAGATAAGTGGGGGATTGCCCAAAATCAAAGAATGAAACTTTTGATCTTCAATGATAAGTTCATACCAAACATCAGTTTTCATTCTATACTCATACCTTTTTTTTATACCCTCAAATAAGCACACCCTTAGTCTTAGTCATACTCAAATTTAAAACTCTTCGACTCTAACGTATCTTCCTAAAATTTTAGGTTGACATTGATAGTCTTTTTTTGTCTCATTTATAAAAACAATATCATAAACAAACAACATATCTTATGGCATATCTCCTTAAATATTCTTAACAAACTCTTCCATTATAATTAATCTATAAGAGATAATATTCTTTGTTTTTATACCTAATAAAGTTATTCAATGATTCTTTAAATTTGATATAGAAAATAATTAATTAAAAAATCAATTATATCAATTAAAATTGCATCATTAAATAAATTAAGAGATAGGGGGAAAATGATGGAATAACTAATAAGCATAATGAATAAAAGAAGGCAGTGAGCATCTGTCCATGTGAAGTGACTTTGGTTTGGTTTGGCTGTGTAGTGTGTAGTGAGCATCTGTCCATGTGAAGTGACTTTGATGTGGTTTGGTTTTGGTGAGAATTTATTTCCTTTTAATGCTAAAAGTCTCAGATTTCGGCATTTCCAATACAAACCATGTAACTTATAAGCTGCCTCATAACAGAATTTTCTGCCTTTGATTTTCCCGGAAAGTAAACATATTTTCCTTTCTGCCTCTCGCGTATTTCTTAATTTTACCCTTCTAGATATTTAGTTTTTCATTCTCTCCTTTTTTGTTGGCTTCAGATTCAGATCTCCACTTCTTTTGGGGTTGCTGTTGTTTGATCTGTCTTGATGTTTCAAGGTTTAATTTGTTCTTTCTGGTAAAGAAAAAGGAAAAAGAGTTCTTTTTACCCGTTTCTTTCTCTGCGTTTCTAGGTTTCTTAGTTTCTGATACTGATTCCTATTTGTTGTTTTTTTGGTCTTGTGATAGCTTCTTATTTCCATCTTTCACGTTCTATTAAAAAGCCAAGCTTGGACTTTTATTCAGACTTGTTGAATATTTGAGTGGTTTGAGAGCTTAATTAGGGTTTTGGAATTCTCACGATGGATAAGGATAAAACCCAAGCTCAAACTGGTGGTTTGCCACCACCATCTGGTCGATTCTCGAGCTTTTCACCATCCGGGAGTTCTTTTAATGTAAAGCATGAGCCTTCATTATCTGCATTCAATCCAATGGCTGCAGGAGCTGTTGCAGACCCTAGTCGTTTTGGCCACGGAGCTGATTCTAGCAACTTTAGTCATGATATTAGCAGAATGTCTGATAACCCACCTAAGAATGTTGGTCATAGACGTGCTCATTCAGAGATTCTCACATTGCCTGATGATCTTAGCTTTGACAGTGATCTTGGTGTTGTTGGTGGTGCTGATGGGCCGTCTTTGTCTGATGAGACTGAGGAGGATTTGTTGTCAATGTACCTTGATATGGATAAATATAATTCATCCTCTGCTACATCGGCTGCTCAAGTGGCAGAACAATCAGCGCCAGTAGGGGCATCACCAGGTTTAGCACCAACTTCGGTGACGGGGGAGGCTGGTGGGCCTAGTGAGAGGCCTAGAGCTAGGCATCAGCATAGCCAGTCAATGGATGGTTCGACCACTATCAAGCCAGAGATGCTTATGTCAGGTCCAGAAGAGGTCTCTCCTGCTGATTCTAAGAAGGCTATATCTGCCGCCAAGCTTGCTGAGCTTGCTCTTATTGATCCTAAGCGCGCAAAAAGGTATATTCGGCTTTTGCGTATTGTCTATTTTATTGTTGGAGTTGCTGTTTTGAGATGATTTTGTATCGTAATTTAATGCTACGATTGTCATATGTGAATGGAAATCCAAGTTAGATGTCCCTGTTCTAGTATTGCTTGGTTTGAGATTCTTTTGAGTTCTGGTTTCTTACGGAGAATGTATACTACAGAATATGTGGTTTTCCTTATTAGAAACTCATTTCTTAGCAAATACAATTGATGTGATCGTATGCAATCCTGTAAGCGTCATACTGCCAATAAAATTTAGGTATGGATGGATAGCACTTCAAGTTATGGCATTTCAACCTTTTTAAGACCTGGCTCACGATTTACGCTACCCTCCAATTGTTGTAAATTATATGGGAGGAAAATAGGGACCATGTTTGCTTTCTTAGTTTGTGTTTTAGATTGACATCTTATATGCATACTTATTTGTTTATTATTTTTGATATAATAGGATCTGGGCAAATAGACAATCAGCTGCAAGATCAAAGGAACGAAAGATGCGGTATATAGCTGAACTAGAAAGGAAAGTACAAACACTGCAAACAGAAGCTACATCACTGTCTGCTCAATTGACTTTGCTTCAGGTAAGATGCATCAATTTAATTTTTCGTCAATGTCTCCAAACCAGCGAAAGAACAGTCAACTGGTCCAGCTGACCTTCAATTTAGAGTTATCCTGTATATGTATATGAATGTATGTAGAAGTTTTGCTGTTTAATTAATGTCATGCTACCATGAGAGCGTTGTTTTCATGTTTTCTATTTCAAGGACTGTCTGTGGTTCAAATCCTGCCTTTGCTATTTAATTGCTGGCCTGAAATTAGTTAATGCTTTAAAATGGAAAGATGTGAAGGTCAACAATTAAAAGGAAGCTTACCAAAACACAATGTTTAACTTCTGTATATATTCGAGAAATTTGATATATTTGACATAAATGTCTGGCTCTGTATCTGTTAAGATAGATTTACGTTTTTAAATAATTTATATTTTATCCCAGTTCAATATCGGTCCAACTTCAGTTTAATCAACTCGCTCCCAGTCTCCCTCCTCTTCAATATCCCATTCAGATTTGTAAAATATCGCTTCACATTCTCATAGGGAGTCGTTCATTCAGTTGAAAGTTGTCTGTTTTTTGTTGAGATTTATTGAATTACATCATGATTTTATTTGAAACGTATAGAAGCATGCAATGAGTATAACATGTTTCGATTTTCTTTTGTTTTTTCTTTGTGATCAGAGGGATACAAATGGCCTGAATGCTGAAAATAGTGAATTGAAATTGCGTTTGCAAACAATGGAACAACAGGTCCATTTGCAAGATGGTAAGGATCTGTTTCCATTTGTGATTATCACCCTTTGGAGTTGCTTTATGCCTTCCATAGTATGATGTATTGCCTGCATAGAAACTAAAAGTTTGCATGTGCATACAAACTGCTTTTTGTTACAGTGAAATGCTGCTGACTGTTAGACAATGTCAAAATTCTTTCCTTTACATCCATGTTGTTGATATCATTTGATTGATGAAAAAGTTGAAGGCATCTACAACTTCTAATTTGCTAACTTTCACGAATTTAATGATGAATTGGAGTTCAGCCCACTTCTAATTGCCATGTACTTATGAACTACCCTTTTCTTTTCAGCTGATTGAGAAGATGTTATTTACCCCTTTGGCTAGTTGTCAGAATATTGATTTATTCATTTCGACTTTATATAATTGATGATACAAGTTAACTTCTGTCTGTACCTGTTATCATTGTGAATATTCAACAAATTTGAGGTTGTTTAGAGTTTTGTGATTCAGTTCAACAACTTGATGTATTTTGTCTCTACGAAATAGACAGGTTCATGTGTCAAGAATGGCATTGCGAATAAGGATTTGGCATAACAATTTTCAGTGAACATTCAAACTGTAGGCTTAGTTTCCACTTGAATGGAAATATCTTGATCTTTCAACTAGATTGTTGTAGTGCATAATTGCATATAGCTTTTGTGGAGCAGTAGGAGTAAAGTGGATGATTACATTTCAACTGGGAGATTACATCAGAATTGAATATAACTGTGTCACATTGCCTATTGGTGTGGTTCTATATAAGAAAAATTCTGTTAGACTGGAGATGGAGATATGGTGTGGTTTAGTTTGAGTTGTCTGGTGTCTGTACTTCCACCATATTTCCTTTGGTTGTTTGTTTGCAGAAAGGGAAGTGAAAAGGAGATATGCATTAGAATAAATGGCTTATCAAGGCATAAATTCAGCTAGAAAACAAATCTGAATTATTATCCTGCTGCAGAAGTGACACATGTTTAACCTCAATTCAAATTTCTTTTTCATTAACAAATTTATGCAAATCAAATGATCGCTGTGTGTGCAAATTTTAAGCTCCTTAAATTGATAAGATTATTGGGTCTATTGTTTGAGGAACTAAAATATCCTCTCCTTCTATTATGTGATTTTAAATTTGTTATCCTGCTGCAGAAGTGACACGTGCTTAACCTCAATTCAAATTTCTTTTTCATTAACAAATTTATGCAAATCAAATGATCCCTGTGTGTGCAAAAGATTGCGTGCAAATTTTAAGCTCCTTAAATTGATAAGTTTATTGGGTCTATTGTTTGAGGAACTAAAATATCCTCTCTCTCTATTATGTGATTTTAAATTTGTTACCAGAGTTTGTTCATTATATTGTATGCTTTTATGTACATAGTCAACAATGAATAGGTTAGTTTTCCAGTTATCATAGGCTTCTTCTCTTCTATAACTTGTCATCTCTGTTTCGCTGACATCTTTATTGATTTTTGTGCTTTTGATATCTTTTTGTTTCTGATTGTAGTTCCTTTTTCATGCATAGATGTCCTGGGAATAGATTGGTTTTGTTTGTTTGCAGTTGTGTCTAATCATTTGTTTCCATTCCCTTTTCCCAACTTCTGAAGTTGAGATGATCGTGGTGGATGGATCAAATTTTAAAGTCTCGACTGTTTACAGGATTAAGGAAAAGTAATTGTTTCAAGGTTTAGTTGCAAAGAGTCAGACATTCTGCTGTTCTATAAGGAGGTTTTAGTTTTACTAATGTGCCAACGGATTGTGACATATCTTGATGACGATGCAAGTATCCTTTATGCACAGTTAGAAATTTAAGGAATTGTGTCCTGCAAATTGCGTACATGTATCCTGCATTTCAAGTCTTCACTAATTGCAAGAACTGGACTTCTTATTTTTTGGGTTTTAATAAAGCAATTGTATTCTCTAGTTTTCTCATTTTGTTACCTGTCATAATTTACTTGTGGTTTCTTTTCTTTCTAGCTTTAAATGACGCATTGAAAGAAGAAATTCAACATCTGAAGTTATTGACTGGTCAAACTTTGCCAAATGGTGGACCCATGAAATTTTCTTCGTTCAGTGGGGGTCAGCAATTTTATCCCAACAGTCAAGCTATGCATACCCTTCTAACTACACAGCAGTTTCAACAGCTTCAAATCCATTCTCAAAAGCAGCAGCAGCAACTGCACCATTTTCAACAGCAACAGCTACAGCAGCAGGAACAGCAACAGCAGCAAGCTGGAGATATGAACATGAGAATAACATCGATGCCTTCTTCCAGCCAGAAAGATAACTTATCCGACACGAGCTCTTCAATGACAAACGATTGAGTAAGGACTAATGTCCCGGCTAACGAAGGGCATCTGCTACTGTTTGGAATTGGAATCCCAGTTGCAATTTGACTTAGGACTATAGCCCATGTATTCTTCCTATACCCTTAGTCATGCATTCATATTCATTTTAGGCTGTTACATATTCTAAAATTGGTCAGAGTGAGTTATGTGATGTATTGGTCTAGTTTGTGAAGCAACCTGAATGCAATTATAGGCCTCGAGATGGAATTTATTAATTTACCTACGCCTTTTAGAACAATTTAGCTCCTGTAGCGACAAAATTATGGGAAGAGAAAGAACTGAATATAAATGTGTACAAGTCTGCTTTTGGCCCACTCGGGACACCGAGCAGTATGGCTTTGTGCTTTCAACTTAATAGTTTCTGTGGAGCAACCATAAAACATCACTGAAGTAAAGTGTTTCCACTTTCTGGAAGACTTTAAATTTTCCCTTATGAGTTTCAGCTTGGGATACTCATTCCCATCGACCTTTAAAACTAGTGAATGTGATCGTATCTGATGACCACAATGAGTCTAAAATTGGTAATGATTTGCAGTCAACAGTTCCACCATTTCAGTTAGCTATTTTACATTTTGTTTAGATGTGATTCATTCTCAATTCACAAGTCTGGAAATGTCTTTAAATGATTTATCTTGTAAACATCCAAGAAAAGTGCAAAGTAGACATGTTATTGAGGAGACTTAAGGATGACGTTACTGAGCAGACTTTTTCTAAAGATTGTCTAATGGGGAAACTCGAAATTTTCTTCGGACCCTTCTAATAGTATGACGTCTGGATCTCCCATTATTGATACAACCTGCAAGATATTGCAGAAAGAATTGGTTCAACTGGCTTTCTTTTCAGACTAAATTGTAGTTTCAGCAGACTTGGTGCATTGGTTACAGCATCATCTGTACTGGGCAGTTACCACCCAGCAATCTACATGACCGAGTAACCAGGGCCACCTCCTCCTTCGGGCACAGTCCATTCAATATTTTGTTTTGGATCTTTGATATCGCATGCCTGAAATACAATTTCAGCAGAGTTGATTAAAACAACTTAAAAGTACAGGTTCTTTGTTCCCATTAAGTGATGGCAGAGTGTAACCAAGCTCGTGCTTAAAATGCAACCTTTTACTCTTTGGATTCACTGTCTATGATTGCAGTTGTGCACATATTCAAGAGGTAGTTTCTAAGTACTAGACGATATCTAGCAATACCTTGCAGTGCAGGCAATTCTGAGCATTGATCTGTAACTTCGGTTGACCAGTTTCATTTGAGACATACCTAACAAAACCAAGGTCACGAATATGTCAGAATAACTCAAGATACAAGCTAAGAATGAATACGAATAATCGGTAGAGATGTCAAAACACATCTCTATAAGAATAGAATTTACTCGTATACACGAGCAGGACAATATCGCGACTCTGGTGCAGCATATTTTGGCAAATTTACAAGCTCAGGAATCTTGGGATCCCTCAACCGTAGATGAGCTGGCTGATCATGGTCATGATTTGTGTTGCTCCTGAAGAAACATTAGTATCACCCAGGAATTAAAATGATATATGCCACACAAATTGGATAACTAAAGAACAGTCACCAATGAATTTCAGGACATGTGAAATGAGTTTCACTAAAAAAGTTTATGTATTGACTCCTCCAACGTACTCCCACAACAAGCAACTGATATTAAGAAATTTATCAACATTAAAGAACATCTATATTATGCAAAGGATCAACCGCATAACCCTGCATCAAGTCTATTGTTTCAGTATTCAGCCCTTTCAGCCCCTCATCACATGATTATGTAGGCAAAATGAAGCTGATAAAAACTCATATAATCACTTCAACTGCCATAAGCTTTTGAACAAGTGAAGCTGACTGTTCGAGAATGGGCCAATACTGGTATAAAAAAGTAAAATAGCAATAGTTAACACATATTCATACAGATTTACAGACCATATATTCTCAAAGAATTGGCATTTCTTATACAAATTGTAGTTTAAGAGATACCCCATTAAGACAGTTTGAATGATGAATTTCATAGGCAGGAGTTGCTACTCTAGATACCTGTGCAGAGAGGTCGGTACATCAAAAGAAAAAACTCCATCAGGCTTCGGATATTCAATTGGAGAGTGAAACTGTGCAATCTGCAAGGAAAAAGTTCAATCAACATTAGTAAACCGTTTCATTTGTCCCTCAATACAATTACTTAAGACTTATATAATAAGAGAAAGGGGAGGGATTCCTGTATGGTGCTTGATTGAAGGGCAATGGACATCAACAATACAAATTATTGCAAACAGATCAATCCTAAATGTAAAAGCAGTGCACATTTTTAGGAAAAGTTCAGTATGACAGAAACGAGGGTTTTAAATAATAAGATAGCTGGTAAACCATAACTTTGGATCTGTTTTACGCACTTAAACTAATTGCTGCCATCTTAATTGTCTTGCTGCTAAAGAACCAGTATGATTTGTATCATAATTGCAACAATATCTTTTCCCAAAACAGTTTCTACTTACATCTGTTGCTTCATGATCAGGCCTCCCATGCTTCAGTGTGAAGGAGGACCTCCCTCTTAGTATATAGCTGGTAAGCACAGAATTCAGACGAGTGAAGTATTCTCTATAATTACATACAAAAAGGAGCAAGCTCCCTACAATGAAAACAATCAACAAAAAAACCAGTAACATTGAGGACTTACTGTTCTAAACCACTTATCGCCAATCCAGGAATAAGACCATATTCGAAAGCCTACAAGACGAAAAATGCTACTTAGAATGCAATACGACATCACAAGTAGAACTCAAGGAACTGATCTCTATTGTTTCTTAACCAAAATCTAATAAAGAAGAGAAAACAGCAAGGCACTTACAGGTCTGTAGTTACGAGCTCTGTGAAGTTCTTCCCATACCCAAGAACTCCTTAAAGTATCCCAATACAATCCTAAATTTGAACCTTCATGAAGGGTAGCAAAGGTAGCTTCCGCAGCTAGCATTCCTACAAAAACCATTCAGGCTAGTAATACACTCAAGGGACAAATAAAATTGTATGCATCATGATTAAAATTCTACAGTCATTTCTTAAGTAGCCATACTAGATAGTTTTGAAGTTAGCCAATGATGAAACACATGATAGTTTTGAAGTTAGATAGTTTTGAAGTTAGCCAATGATGAAACACATGATAGTTTTGAAGTTAGCCAATGATGAAACACATGTTGCATATTAACAGAAGATAGCAATGATATTCCAACAGTAGCCATGTTAAATCTAACAATATCAACCATTTGCTTTGAATCCTTAAATTTTAAAAGTAAAACATATAGAAGAAATGATGCACTTTTTCACACATGCATATAGCGTGAACATAGAAAAGAATAACAAAAAACTATAGCTCAAGACCATTAAACTATTGCTTATCCAATAGTATCATATACATCTATTGCTTACAGAAACAGGGCATTTTTGCACTGCATCTCGTGAGCATGAAGTATGACACTACAGATTGTCATGACATCCGGAACATAAAACTTGAAAGTAAGGACAAGGTTGTGGTATTCAAACGTATTTGATTATAGCTTTCTCTGAAGCTTGTAGAGCAATTTCCTCTGATACATATGTGATTCTGACAAGAAATGTTATAAGTAATGTCCAAAATGCCACAAAATAGCATTTCTTTAAGCAGCCTATGTGAATATTAAGCAATATTAATTTTTTTTGACTGATAAACTAAGCCAGAATCTAAATGAAAACTTCAGCTTTGTCTTAAAATAGTTGATCCAGATGCATCGAGATTATCCGGAAATGAATGTTGTTTATAATCATCATAAGAATTCAAATACAGAACCTATGATGCCGTCAAGCTTATTTCTGTGTTTCCTAAATTATGTCAGTTGAGGTGTTTATAATCACTATAAGAATTCCAACACAGAACCTATGATGCCATCAAGCTTATTTCTGTGTTTCCTAAATTCTGTCAGTTGAGGGAAATAGGCAAACTAAAAATTGCTGTACCATATGACTCCAAAGATGATTCATCTTGTTGATTCAGGGCATGTTTTTAGAGAGGCAATGGCATGAGCACAACACAGTAAGCATGAGGAATGTACCTGATTTCATTGCAGTATGTGTCCCTTTTATTTTTGGTACATTCAGGAAACCAGCAGAGCAGCCAATAATTGTTCCCCCAGGGAAAACTGGATATGGAATAGACTGAAATTTACCTATCATCAAATTCATACTTGCATTGTATGTGCATGATATTTTATAGTTAAATTCAAATAAATCCTTTTGGTATGTTGGTGACAATTATCATAAAATAAGATGCTTCAGCCACAAAAAACCCAATTTATCATACAGTACTAAATACACACCTGGATACCACCTTCATTTAGAGTTCGTGCCCCATACTGGACTACATTCCCACCCTCCAGAAGTGGTTTGATGGAAGGATGATGTTTAAATTTCTAAAAACAGAAGTAGATGAGTGGAAGTGGGATGAAATTTCAAAAGCTTGAGAGAAGAATTGGAAGTCGAGAAGATAATATGAATATATAAATGCTTTTATGTAATAAAAGAAAAAAATTGTCAAAAACCAAAAGAGCCATCAAACTTGCCAAACCAAACTCTATCATCAATATTGCTAGGGATTGGATTCGTGAATTTCAGCTATTACATGGAGTCAAGGATTAACTCCAAAGATATTCCTCAATCTATGGAACTAACTTAAGAAGGACCAGAAAAAGTCGTGCCAATAGCCCCCCCAATATCCAGCAATAGATAAGCTAAATATGAAAAAATTGAACATCATAATATGAAAATTCAGTCATTTAGTTTCTCCTTTGTTTCCCAAGTTTCTTTTCATTTTCATCAAAAATTACCAGCTGTTGTCACATGTACTTCATAGCAAGGCTCTCTTCTAGAACAATCTAGGGATAAATGAGTGTCTAATTTGTAAAAAAATCAGAGATTGGGCTACAAGCTGATTGATAACCAAAATGACCAATAGATTGTGCTCTGACCTAACAATTGAACCAACAATTAGATGAAAACCTTCATCAGTGGTTCTGGCAACACTACAGGTTATATGATCAACAGAACTGAGACTGGGAAAGTTAGGAATACAAAGAAAGAGAGATGATAAATGAACAGAACTGAGACTGGGAAAGTTAGGAATACAAAGAAATAGAGATGATAAATGAGGGAACTTCAGTTATTACTTATATCTGAACTCTAAGATCCCTCTTATACTTGTTCACAACTGAATCACATGATCAGTTGATATTTGATGCTCCCAAATAGAAATGATAAATTTAGAGTGCTAAAAAGAGACAAGTCCAGATCACCTGAAATTCTTCATAAGGATTCAAATAAGGATTGTGATAATTCAGAGCTACCACAAGGCCAATTGAAACCTGTAAAGACCCAATAAAGGAAATACAATGATGAGTACCATGCATTCAGAGGCATCAACTTTTTGATGAGTAGTCCCTAACTAAGACATAGGAAGAAAATATTTCTAATGATGTTTAAGCAATCGATGTAAATCAAGGTTCAAGAATGAAGTGCATATTTACCAAAAACTCCTAGAAGCAAATGGACAATACTTGGAAATAAATAGCCTTGAAACTGAAACTCACTAGAGCAACTTTAAGCATACAGCGGTGGGTGTGATTATGTGCTTTGAGCTCATAATGTGATGATCCATGAATAACTCAAACAATTTGTATCCAAATATTATCATAATAATGAAAATGTAGAATTGTTACCTGGTTATCTTTCATGTGGTACAGAAATGATCCTCCATATGTTTTATGATCCAAGGGCCAACCTAACGTGTGAAGCACAGCACCAGCTTTATGCTTACTTTCATCAATTTCCCACACCTGACAAAGTCCACCAAAAAAATTTCCCATGAATCTTAGTTTAACACCAAGTCTAATTGTGAATTTAATCACATAAAAAATTATTTTTGTACAAAAACCCTAATAATATTGTGTACATAATACAACCAAGCTTAGTTGAAGTGATCAAAAGCTGCTAGCTATACAAGCAATAAATATGGTTTGTTCATTTAATATATATCAGTTTACTAAAGTTCTTTCAGGCCAAATCTCCATAAATCAAAATTAAAGATAATAAAATGCAGAGTTGTTCTGAAGCTGGTCACCTCTTTAATTCCTAAAGCATAAGTCTGATGCTGTGCGTGCACCTTCTCCCTCAATCTGTATTTTTTAATTATTTTCTGAAAAAAAAAAGTTATAAGCCTGCATTGACTATCAAGCTCAGAAACCAACACTGCTGCAGCTATAAAGTTGTACTGCAAACCTCTGATAATGATCCACGGCACCCTTCAGCTAAAAGTGTTATGCGACCTGTAGTTTTTAAGTGGTCCGATATAATTAAATTTAGCATCATAGAACAATTAGAACATTCAAAATTAAGCTTGATTAGGTCAAAGTTTGCCACCTTAAAATGATTGATAGAATGTGCATGGTACACAATCACGCTAGAGAGAAGAGGCAGAGAGACCTACCTTTTAATTCTACACCACACTGAAAATTCTCCTTCTTAGAACCATCTTTAGCAATTCCCATATCATTTGTGGCAATGCCTGTGACAGTGTTGTTTGTATCATACAGTATCTGCCAAAATTCCATAACTGTTAAACACATACATGGAACAATAGATAAGAAAAAAGTCAAGAAAAAGTACCTCACTGGCGGCAAACCCTGGATATATCTCCACGCCAAATTCTTCAGCTTTTACCCCCATCCATCGCACTAACTGACTCAAACTGTTCTTTTTTTTTGTTTTGGGGATAAAGTCAGAGGAAACAGTCCTTCTCAGTCACTGATAAGGTATGATGGGAAAAACAATAAAAGGAAGAAAATCGAGGGAAAAGGAGGAAGGAAAGGATGTGTCATATTCAAGACAAGCAAATATGAAGTCAAGAAGCAGTTTTCTCATGTCAGTAAGATTCTCCTAACGACCATCTTATTCCATTAAAACAAGACGGAAAATGAAGGCAGACCTATAATACAGATGAGAGAATGACGAGCAAAATGACACATGTCCAAAGATCGGAAAACTAAAGCAAAAACAATACTTCCCAACCTTAAGAAAACAAATGCATTAAAGGATGATCAGCTATTAAAACAAACATCAGTGGTTGTCTAATCCTGGAAATTTAAGGAGCCTGCGGCCCAATACAGAATCACAAAGTGATAGAACTCTCAAATACTGAGAGATTCTTACTGAAATTTTATTAATGTATAACCACAAATTCTGTGGTGTTACAAGTATAATGCAGCCTACTTCGAGAAGGCTGCTCTCTCCAGCCTAAGGCTCACTGTATTTGCTTAGTATCTTCCTAATATTTGCCTAACTATTCCTCCCAATCATTCCCTTATTTATACTGAGAAGTCAGTCATGTAACTAACTCCTATTCTCTCTCCTCCCTTGTGAACATAATACCCAACTAATAATAGAAAGTAGTACCTTACTCCCTTCTAGAATAATAGGGGGTCTAACATTGCTCCCCCCATAAGATGCACCTTGTCATCAAGGTGAAATTCTGGAAATTGTTCGGAGTCCGGCTAGCCCTCCCACCTTTTGCAGCTCCACTTCCGGCTCCTCTTCCTCTTTGATACTTTCCTGCATATCCGCTTCCCTCTCTTCATCTAGGACGGTGATCACCTTTAATTCTATCATTTGACACTGATGGCCTTGGGTATATTTCTCATTGCATTTGAAACAAAGTCCCCGTCTCCTCTTATCTTGCAGCTCACTAAAAGTAAGGCGTTTATATTGTCCATCCCCTTTGTCGGTGGCAGTAGCCTTTTCAGGTATAGTCCCCATGTTCTCATGCTCCCCAGCTGTATCCCACATTTTGTACCCATCATAGCCACTTGTTCGATGACCACCCATGGTACTGTTTCCCTTATCACCCCCTAATATTTTATTTTTCTCCTCGATCTGTTGTGCCAATGTCATCATTCGTGCCAAGCTCCTAGGATTAGCAATTAAAAGCTCCACCCGAATTTCCTTTTACAGCCCATTTAAAAATGCACTCTCCAGCACCTCATCGGGTAATTCTGGTAAGGGAGCAGATAACTCTTCAAACCTACCAATATATTCAGCTACCGTCCCCATCTGTTTGGAGGCCAACAAACGTTGACACAAAGTCCCCTCCTGTATGGGTCGGAATTTTTCCACCAGTAGCCCCTTACACCCTTCCCAAGATCTGATCGATCGTCGACCCTCCACCCACCTAAACCACGACAAGGCCTTCTTCTCCATGCTCATCGATACCAGCTCCATTTTCTCCCTCTCGTTGAAGCGTCCCACTAAGAAGAAACGTTCTACCCGATAAATCCACCCATCGGGATCATCTCCATCAAACACCGGCATCTCCACCCTCCTCGTGCGAAATTCACGCTGAGGTTCCCCTGGTCATGCGAACCAAGGAGGCTGATCGTCGGACCCGTCCCTCCATCCTGCCCCCGGTGGCTCACGATCCAGCTCTCCTCCCTCCGATGGCCCACGTCGACTCCTTGCCTGGCGTGCCCACCTTTGGACTGGCTCTGGGTGGGTCGAGTCATTCCACCCGCACTCAGATGGATACTCCGTCCAACCCCCCTGGTCTGGGGAACGTCGCCGGAACTCCCCCCTTGGTTCGACCAGTGACGATGTCGTTCGACCAGTGACGATGGCCCACGACTTCCGCCAGGTTCCATCGGCCCTTTTTCCTTGTCCACTCGCGCCTCTCCCTCCTTTCGGTGGTTGCCCAACGGCTCTCCACTCTTGCCGGCTTCTCTGTGACTTACCAACATCGTCATTATTTCCCGCAACTCCATCTCCAACTGAGATCGCTCCCAGTTTCTTTGCACTTCTTCTTTCTCCAGTCTCCGTTCTTCCCTCATCAGTTCAAAACACTTCTGAAATTCGTCACGTAAGTTCTCGATTTCCTTCTCGAGTCCATCCATCCAATTATCACCCTTCTTGTTAGCCATCGTTAGGATCCTTGCTCTGATACCAGTGATAGAACTCTCAGTAGCTGAGAGATTTCTTACTGAAATTGTATTAATGTTTAACTTCTGGGGTGTTACAAGTATAATGCAGCCAACTTCGAGAGTGTTGC
>JANITW010000005.1:11100730-11111585 GCA_027564335.1 Erythroxylum williamsii | reverse complement strand
TTGTGAACATAATACCCGACTAATAACAGAAAGTAGTACCTTACTCCCTTCTAGAATAATAGGGGGTCTAACACAAAGATATTTTGAAGATATTAACATAACTGCATATGGGAAACTGGCGTTTTATTGTCAGTTGATGACAGGAAACTCAGTTATAACTTGAGTTACCAAGCAGAATTTGAGGTTTGCAGAGATGAAAATTTTGAGGTGAGCAAATTTTAATGCACGATCAAAGTTTGCAAGCTCACAAGGTCAAATCCAGATGCTTTTTTAGAACTCCAGAGCCAAGAATCCACAATTACCTGATAACATAGTTCCCCTTATTGTCGAAGGGGCTTGGAAGGGAAAAGGCATGATTCTTTGTAAGAAACCAAAACTTGTCAGAAGAAACAGGGACAGTGATCGGCGCCTGGAGACAAGTAACATGTGAGACTAAAAGTGAGATACATGGCATTAGAATTTTATTCAGCCAATCCTACATTCCATGATCCCACATCACCAACAAATAACCACAGGGAACTCACTTTTCAAAATAAACAACACATCCATTACATATCTTTCCAGAAATTTCCTATTATGTCCCATATCGTTAGAGATTTTGCATTGTGAATATGACTCTTTTCTGTATTAGAATATGAAGATCACACAGAAAGTCTTAGAGTGAAGCAAGGAAAACTAATGCAATTTTCAAAATCAGGGCATGATAAATGTATATGAACCCTAAAGAAAGTTTGTTACACTGACAGAAATTTCCGGCATAGGTTTATTGTCAAGAATTATAATCCATTACTGCAGCCAATTTAATTCAATATCAAAATGAACGGGAGTCATATAACAAAGGATTTCATTCCATACACTTGAGGGAAAACAAGGAAACTTTGTCCGTGGAACCAAAGACTCAAAAAATACAATTTTCGTGGGAACTTATTAAAAGCACCTCTTCCTGCTTCCATTGCGGCAAAAGTTCATTCAGAGCCCGGGGTTCAAACACATTTCCAGATAAGATGTGAGCACCTACGGTCGTAATGCAAAGAACAGTGATTATTAAACAACAATAATGCATCCAAACCTGGGTTCTAGAACTTGATCAAGCTAAGGGAAATAACGCAAGCAACGAACAAAAACTTGAAGATGCTTAAAAGAACTACTTATATATTGAGAGCCACGTAAATTTGACCAGAACATAAATGTGACATATGGATGTTAAGAGAAAATTCCTTACGAAGCACAGGTGTAATAGCTTGAAACTTTATTGGAGATTTGATTACAATCACCATGGATATGAAGCTCTTATGCAAAGGACATATAAGTTCCCAGTGGAAAAGGGAAAAGTATTAAGACCACAAAAGAGAGAAACCAGTGAATGGACTTGTTTAAAATGTCAATGCTTGAGGACATCCATCCCATGCAATACACAGAATTAGCAACAAGAAACACATACCAACTTCAGCACCTTTCTCAACTACACACACAGATAAATCTACACCCTTTTCACGACATAATTGCTTCAACCTTATGGCAGCAGATAATCCAGCCGGTCCAGCCCCAACGATCACAACATCATATTCTATAGATTCCCTGACCGGTCCGCTGCAAAAACTCCTAATGGAACCCTCAGTTCTTCTATAATCAACCGAGTTGGCACAGTTTGATGAATACCCAGATGACAAAATCCGGTTAAAACCAACTTGAGATACGGAAAGTCTCGGGATTGAAGCTAAATGTTGACAAAGCGAAGAACTTTTTGGGACATGACTTTTACATGGAATATTCGAGCTTTGAGAAGGTGATTCACAGAGACGCGAGACACATCCATCACTTACTCTGCTTGTTGAACAGGACAGATGGTCGTGGATGGAAACGGGAATCGAAAAGCTCCGAGATTTAGAGGACTTGCAAGGGATAATGATGAGTCTATGCATTATCAAAGGACTACGAAGTGTGAAGGAGATGAACTTGGCTGAGTTTGATTTTGTTAAAACTAGTAAGGGGATACGTTTGAATGTGGCGATGATTAGGAAGTGACGTAGCAAAGCTCCGTGCTGATCTTATTAGATCGTTTTTTCCTTTCTGGACACGTATGTATGTTGCATAAACTTTATGCACAAATATATGAAATATATATAGGTAGGTAGATAAAGGTGTTGTCTTCAATACTCTCCAGAAAATCTGCAGTTATACAGAAGACCGATGGTTATGAAATTCATATAAATTGATAAATTCGAGAAAAGGTGTATCCTTTCCTGTAAAAATATTTTGTCGTGGTAACTATTTTTACAGGGAAAAATCTGTTTCCGTCTAGATTTAAAAGAAAGGATGGTGAGGATGAATGGTTGTTGATGGATCCCCAACCCCAAGAGACGTGGAGCAGTTCACAACAGATCAAAATTTGCAGATTTGTCACCGATTGATCCTAATTTGCCATTCCAAATTAACTTTCCTCTGTTCGTCTGGCTTCTCATCAGGCACAAAATAGATATCCGTTTTGAATATATTAAAACAATAAAACAACACATGGTAATAATTTTATCGGATCATACCTCAAGCGTTTCACAAAATTTGATATCTGGGTAGCCACTCTCTTCTCTACCAGAACTCAAAGGTGAGGCCTTTATGCTTTTTCATTGAATTCCGCGGTGTGAATCTGCTGTGTTTTCTTAGCTATCATTGGTGGGAATGTGACTTCATTGATAAGCTTGAACTCCTGAAATTTTAAGATATTGTCCCTAATGATATACTGCATCAGTACATGAGACGGAAATACTCCTACATCTGCATGTCTCTGCAATTCACGTTTTGTGAAAACAGCAGTAACGTCAATTTCCATCCAGAGACCATGAACCTGAGCTTTGGATTTCCCTAAGTAGTTGTCATCAGACTCCTAGTCCTAATGAAACACTTGGGAGCCGTCCTAGGTAACTCAAAAGAAACATGACATCTTCTGCAACATTTGTTTCGTTTTTAATTTTGATGTAATAACCTTAAATCTGAATAGGCACCTCTTTTACCAGTTTCATGTACATGATTTGTATCCTCCAGAATGACAATGCACCAAATGTGTTGTTTGGACTATTAGTTGCACAATGTAAACGATGATGTCCCAAGCCCTCCAATTCTTAACATGACCATTCTGTACTTCAAGTTGATTTGCACGGTAGTATTGAGAGTAAGGGACCTATGCTAGTATCTCCATTAATGTACATTCTTTTATCACCACTATCACATGCACAAAGATGAAAATCTCGTGCTGCTGCAACAAGTAAATATTTCACAACTAATCAACGCTAATGCAAAAAATGCAGAGCAAGGAACTGATTCTTACTGAACCAAACACTATGCACGAAGACAAAGCCTCCGGTGTGTTTATGTGAACCATCACAGGAAAGCATTGATTATGTTCGAGTGTACAAGCAAGCTCCAGGATTCTGTTAAAAGAAATGGTAAAAGAAGGTTCAGTAATACAAGTGTCCTCTCTTTCCATACATTAAATGCTCACAAAATGCTCAAAAGTTCCATTTCACAAAATGATTTGATTAATGGATTGAATCCAATCAAATGATTTTTAAAAAGCTCCTCTCTGCCAACGTCTTGACATTCAGCTAATACAAATTATGTGTTAATGACAATTGTTCATTTCATCCCTCGACTATTCTTACTACGTTAGTTTCAGCAAATTCCAGTAAATCCACAAGTAAACTGCATGCTTTTTGGGTTGAGAATTTGTATATTCCAAAATCGCATCACTCGTGGTAAATGAAGAAGTGTACAAAAAGGGAATGTTGATTGCAGTTCAGGATAGAAAACACCAAAGTCCAGTTCCCCGAAACTTGAAGTTTTAAAAAATCATCAAAATGATGTAATTTGACTCTTTCTAACTAAAGCATTGATATTCACAGCATTTATCCTAAAATGCAATCAGAGGAATTAGTACCGTGATTCAGAAATTTAGTCCGTACCAAGAGTCAAGATATAAACAGTAAGCTACAAGATAAGACAACCTAGAACAGACTGATATGAGAACAGCATAACTTTTTTTTTTATTACATTAGGTATCCTGACTTAGTCAGACTAATCCTACGCCCCTACGACCCCACCCCAAGAGCCTAGAGGATGTAAATTTGGAACCCCAAGATCCCTCAAGTTCCTACGTAACCCGTACACTTCTCGCACAAAGAGTCTTCACACACTCTAGATTGTTCAGCTGATGATTGATCACTGGCTCCCCTCTGCTCAGCATCAGGTTCTCATCAGTCGCCAGGTTCCCTAGCAGCTCCAACTCCTACACTGCCGCTGGAAGCGAGGCGTCCGTAATTGATCCGATCAATGAGCTTTACCCAGGGGGCTAGAGGATCATCAATAGGAAACATACCTATTTATCTTCTTTTGGCGTGACTCGAACTCAAGACCTCCTTGGAGAGGAGAGCCTTAAGTGAGGAATCTGGACCAATTGGTCCACCCCTCATTGTCTGAGAACAGCATAACTTAAAGCAATGACTTGGCATTCTTATGCGCCTGGTTAAAAAAGATTGGAATTCGAGGACTTTTTTTTAAGAAACATGCGTTAACAATAATGTAATTTGAAGAATTGGTATGTATATAATACCTCATTACAATATTGTCTCCTAGTAATTCCAATGGTAGAAATATTGTTTCACTAGACATCAAGATACTCAAAAGATGGAGCCAAGAATTAGAGCACTATACTAGTTGGCTTCTTCATTGGCAAAAGGTCCTTATTGTAATACGTAAGATAGACTTTATTATGTGTCTCGGATCGTTCATGAAAAGGTTAAAAATGAAAGAAATGTTGAATACCTGATTTTGGTTCCATCTGATGTTTTGAAGCAATTTTCGAGGCTAAAACGAGTTCCAATCTTTAGGGACCTTCACGGACACACAATTAATACCTGTCTATAGTTTTCTTAAGACATAAGCACCTTAACGGGTTAAAAGATCCGTATGGTTACGAATTATATAAGCAATTACAGGAGACCTTAACCTTTACATACAGTTTCTATATTTGGTTTCTCCATCACAAACTCAATATGGATCCAATTCACACTAATCGGGATCCATTTTCCTCCCAGACTTCGACCTATTAATTTAAATCATTTATTGGGTCACTTTATTACCTTTATTTATATCAAATTACGTAACTTAATTGATAAGTTATTAAAAATTGAAAAATACAATTAATAGTTGTCTAATATTATGGGGAAGGACAAAATTGTTCAACATTCTCCCTCTTGGACAAGTATTAATTGCACTTTTGACTCAAGTTTAAAATGTTTAAAAAATTCAGTTAAGTCACGCTACTGTATTAATACCAAATTTTAAAAATTAAAACATTTGATCCAAAGGTAATGAAAGTCCAACATTTTGTCCTGCAAGGTTTTCGATACCGAAAAATATCAAACACGTATGCCATGTGCGACACAGGTCCAATACAATCACGAATTTCTTATAACTCACTAACATGAATGAGAAAATAGAGTGTGGCAAACTAGGATGATACATGTATGATTTAAAACGTATCATCTTTGCTTGTAGGTCTCGATTTCTCCAATTTTATGCTAAACTACATATGCTAAACTGCAGCAGAGAAATCCTATTTTCTCTCACTGAATGCTAAACAATATTAGAGAAAATTTTTATGTTCTCTAACTGAATGCTAAACTACATTAGAGAACCTATATGAGATTGAAAATTTATATCCCCTTATGTTATGTTAAATTTATGGATATCCATACTAAACTGTATGTGTCAAAATGACATAGGCTCAAAGTCAATCTTTATATATGGCCAGTGACTTTTAAATTGCTCAAGATCAACACAAATCTTAAGGTTTTCATATGTATGATGACTATACACAAGAACATTTATGACTGAGGATAAAAAGATGTTCATCTATATTAACAAATAATCATAATGTCATAATACATAAAAAAATGTCAATCTTTTAAGGGGCAAATACGATGATCCCTAACTACTGCTGTCTAAAGACTTTAACACGCCCATACTAAATATATGTTTAACAAACACTAGTGGGCAAAGTCCTTTAGTCAATGGATCAGCTAACATCTTCTCAGTTCTGATGTGCTCCATTTCAACGTCACCCTTCTGAATCAACTCCTTTATGATCAAATACTTGACCTCCAAATGCTTAGACCCTGTGATATTCTTGTTGTTGTTAATGAACAACAATGCAGCAAGATTATCATAATCTAACCAAATGGGTATAGCTATCGAATCTATCACAAATAACTCAAAAATTAAGTTTCTGAGCCAAACTGCTAAACATCCATAACATGCAACAAACTCTTCATGCATAGTCGAGGAAGTTACCAGCATCTGCTTGACACTCTTCCACGATACAACAACATCTACTAATATAAAAATGTATCCTGAAATGGATTTGCGATCATCCAGACATAGAGCGAAATCGAAATCTATATACCCTGTGAGGTTTAAATTATTGACTTTCATGTATGTCAACGTATAATCCTTGATACCTTTTAGGTACCCCAACACTCGTTTAACTGCATTCCAATAATCCACACCTTGGTTAGCCAGATATCGACCTAGCAGTCCAACAACAAATGCACTATTCGGTTTAGTGTGTACTTAGGCATACATAAGGCTACCAACTGCACTAGAGTACGAGACATTCCTTATAGCCTCTCTCTCAACTTTATTCTTTGGAACACTGTGCCAAAGATAATCTCTCACCATCAAAGATATGTGTTACAACAGGTTTATAGTCAGCCATATTAAACCTTTGTAGCACTCACTCAATGTATGCTCTTTGTGAGAGGCTCAATGAGTGTTGAGATCTGTCCCAATGAATCTGCATATCGAGGACAAAAGATGCTTCACCTAAATCTTTCATGTCAATGTGTTTGGTCAAAAGTTTCTTTACCTTATGCAACATGGTCAAATTATTTGATGCGAGCAAGATATCATCCACATATAGTAATAAAATGATAACTTTGCTCCCACTGGCCTTATAGTATAAGCATCTTTCAACTTTATTTTCCATAAAGTCGATGAGGTTAAAACCTCATTAAACTTTAGATACCATTGTCTAGAAGCTTGTTCACATCGTATATTGATTTAGTCAACTTACAAATTTTTTCAGTTGCATCTTGATCCTGAAACCCTTCAGGTTGCTCCATATAGACCTCCTCATAAAGGTCATCATTTAGGAAAGCGATCTTAACGTCCATCTGATATAGCTCCATGTTGTAATGAGCTCTTATTCCCATAATAACTCCAAATGCATTCTTTGAGGATATAGGAGGGAATGTAACATTGAAGTCAACTCCTTCTCCCTGAGTGAATCCCCTGGCAACCAAACGCACCTTAAATCGCTCAACTTGACCCTATGTGTCCTTCTTGGTCTTAAATAGCCACTTGCAACTGACAAGCCTGTAGTGTTGAGGTAAATCAACAAGTTCTCATACCTTATTATACCTCATAGACTACATCTCATCCTTAATCGCTTCCCACCACTTATCCGCATGGGGACCAGAAATGACTCTTATAAAAGTAACTGGATCCACAACATGTCCTATATCATAGTCTTGCTCACCTAAATAGACTATGTAATCCGGTGAGATAGAAAGTTGCCTCTCTCTGGTGCGTAACTATATACGTTCTTGTATCTTAGAAACCTCTTCCTGAACAGGTATAGGTTCCTGTGTTTGCATAGGCATGATATTTGGACCTACATCCACCGGACCTGAATGTATGAGAAGTGGATACGAAATAATCGCAGTATCCATCCTGCAATTTCCTAAATGATATAAAGATCATCTCTCATCATGGATATCGTATTCCAGAAACTTAGCCGTCTGCGATTCCACTATTTTGACCCCTCCTACTCTACAGTAAAATCTGTAGCCCTTAGAGTGATCGGGATAACCTAACAAATAGCAACGAGTAGAACAAGGTTGTAACTTGCTCTCATAAGGATCATATAACCTTACCTTAGAAGGGCAGCCCCATACACGAATGTGCGCAAGGTCTGGCTTCCATCCTTTTCAGAGTTCAAAAGGCGTCTTGGATACTGACTTACTTGGGACTCCATTCAAGATATACAATGTCATCTTGATGACTTTGCCCTAAAGCTATTCGGGTAGGTTAGTCCTGCTCTGCATTGATCTCATCATATCCTTTAGGGTACGATTGTGTCTTTCAGCCACACCATTTTACTCAGGACTACTTGGCATAGTAAACTGAGCCACTATTTCAACTGATTCTAAATACCTGACAAACAGACCCTTTTCTTGTCCTGCAACTCCATGTTTGTCATAGTATTCCCCTCCCTTGTCAAGTTTAACAATCTTTATTAATTTTTCCAACTAGTTCTCAACCTCAGTCTTAAAGATCTTGAACTTATCAAGAACTTTAGACTTTTTTAAAGCAAAAACGCATAACCATAACGGGAATAATCATTTATAAACATAAAAAAATATCTAGCATAGCATAATGTGATTGTATGGGGACCCCTAACATCCGTATGTCTGAGGTTCAATAAACCAGAAGCCCTCTTTTATCTTGGTCAACTTACCCCTACAACAATCGATGCATGATTTCCAGATCACTGAAGTCCAGAGTTAGGAGACCGTTATCTTTTATTAATCTCTCAACCCTCTTCTTGGAAATATGGCCAAGATGTTTATGTCACAATATGTACGATGTTTCCTTTATGAAGGCTCTCTTTTGAGTAATAGGTTCGATAACATAAGAAGAAGCATACATTTCATTAGGAGTATGACACATTCGATATAATCCGTAGGATAAGAACGCAGTTCCGATATGTCTTGTATTGATAGAAATATTTACAACCGAAGTATCAAATACAAAACAATAACCTTATTTATCCAAAACTGATTCAGAGATCAAATTATGTCTAGAAGACGGTATATAAAATGTGTCTTGTAAAACTAGTACAAACCTCATATCAAGGTTCAAACCTACATCTCCTACATATAAAACATCCACCTCCTCAGTGTTACCGACCATCAGCTTCTCCTCTCCTTTAGTATGCCTTCTCCTGGATTTGAACCCCTGCATTGTGGAAGCAACATGGTTAGAAGCTCCACTATCTAACCACCAAGAACTTAACGTGGTCATAGCTACATTGGATTCATGAATCATGTAGATTGAGGAGTTACCTTACAGTTTCTGCTTAACCTTCCATAGCTTGTACTTCTCGCAATCAGCCTTCCTATGTCCCTTCTTCTTATAGAAGAAGAACCTCATACCCTTTAGGTCATGTGCCCTTTAGCAATGCTGGACTGTCCAGTCTGAATCTTTGAAGAGGGCTTGTATTTCTTACACTTAGCCTTAAGTTGTTGGGGCTTAGCCTTCACCTTACCTTTGGCAACTGCAAACATGGTTGTATGAGGAAAACTCTTAATCTTCTCCTTCGCTGCAGTGCATGGGGAAATCAAGGCATTGATGTTCTAGCCTCATCTTGAGAGATGTGGGAGGTAGCCAACATCTCAAACTCTCAAGAGAGAGTATTTAGTGCCTGATCCACTATGAGGTTATCAAGAATTGGTACATCAAGTGTCTTCAGCCTATTCTGAAGGTGAACCATCTTGCTAATGTACTCTCGAAAGCCTCTTTCTCCTGTATACTTCATGGAGAATAGCTCCTTAATCAACGTGATCTACTAAGGTGTCTTCTGGAAAATGCCATCCATAAAGTCCTTCGCTATGATCGTATCCGGTAATCTACCTAGCAAATGATCTGGGATCGACCTCTTGATGGTCAAATAGTATATCCTATTTGACCGCTCCCAGATCGCCATAGCTGTTTTATCATCTTCTGAGCTGATATCAGTAAGTAGAGAAGGTCTCTCGATATGCATCGCCATACTGACGCTAGCCATCTCCAGTGCAAACTCCACATCCTTCTTCCCTTCTTGAAATTAAAACTATTTAAGGTCTCAATTGTGACGACGTTTACAAAAAAGTTGATTTCAAGATAGACAAGACAATGTAAAAATAAGTTTAAACGCAAGACATCAACGGTAACAGTATCTATATAGAGAATCCGATCGCACATATTATGAAACACCTGTAAGCTGTGTAACATCCCGTTTTTGGAGTGACGGGTAGATTGGTAATTCGGATCGGGTTAGGATTTGGTACAGGTAAAGTGTTGCATTATGCATGCATTATTGTTTGTATAGATATCGGTAAATGATGTTTGATCGCATGAGTATATATATATATATATAAGTACATACATGTATGACATTTCCCGACGTGATTGTGAAATCGGAAATTGGGTATAATTGTTCAGATGAAAATTGGCTAGATTGTGTAATCGGAAATTTGGTTATAGGATAGATGAGAAGTGGATTGAGAAAATTAGTAAGTTGGGTAATAAGAGTATTAATTAGGTTTAGAATATGAAATTGAAATGAAATGGAATTTATAGGAATGAAAGTTGGAATATGAGTATAGGAATAAGAATTTTCTGATTTTGTGAATTTATGGGAATTTTCCCAGAATTGTTAGAGTAATGAATCCGGACCGAAAAATTGGCTTAGGGACTGATTAATGTGATTCCGGGTCTGAGATTGATTGACAAATGATATGAAATAAATTGAATTATGATTTTGGGATTTATTGGTTATGAGTATTGCGAAATTGGGAGAAAAATAGAATAAGAATCGGATGTATTAGACCCTAAGAATTGGACATGAGGCTGATAATCATATATATATATATATATGTATAAGCTTAAGATAAGCTTATCTTCTTCATTTCTCTTCACCTTCGTCGACGGTCGTGGGTGTGAGAAATCGTGGATTTGGAGTTGGTTGAAGGATTTCCAA
>JANITW010000005.1:11080018-11099339 GCA_027564335.1 Erythroxylum williamsii | reverse complement strand
AAATGAAGAATACCCCGTTAGTGAAACGGGAGTATGTTCGCAGGATTCAAGTGAAGGTCAGGGTCGGGATCAGTGTCATCACATCTGCATTAGCGTAGTGAAGTGTTTCAGTGGGCCCTTTTGATTTATGTGTAATTGTATGGTATGACTGAAATTGGTTTATAATTGAAATTGTTTTATTAGTGAAATGGTTTTATATTTGAAAATGTTTTGTTATAATTGGGCCAAGTCAATGATTGTTCCGCACACTCTAATGTTTTTGAAAGTAAAAGAAAATGTCATACGATTTTAATAAGGTAATAAATGTTCTAGTACGCCACCCTTGCGGAACGCGGGCTCGGATATCACCATGGATATCGGGTTCGGGTTTCGTCGGGAGTGGGGTGCTACAAGCTGAATATATAATATATGTAATTAGACCTCTACATAAAAGCGATCAGAGTACAAACCATCAAGTCTCATGACACTACCACCTATGGGTGAATAGATCATTTAAGCAATGACTTTCCTTTATTTAATGCCTTTATGCACATCTCAAAATCTTATATAAGATCAACACCTGTGGGTAGAATAACTAAACATGAGATCAGAGACATCCCCCATTATGCACGCGATATAATCCAAATACAGACTTGAAAAGTTACTGTAGTGACTACAATCTTACCAGTGCTCAAAAAGACGACAAACATAAGGGATACATCTATATGTCATTTTTACATTCTATATGGGCATAAAGTATGTAAAAATCGATTATAACTGCAAAAACTAAATTCACAATCAAATAATCACATACTAATACTAAAAACAATGATTTTAAACTTTATTTGAGACTTTTATATATAAAAAATCTCAATGAAAGTGACTATCGTACTTTTCCAAATGCTGAACCTACTACACGAGACACGAAACCTTAAGTGTCTCTCTTTTATGTAGTTCAGAGCACAAAAATACACTCAAAATTAGTTTTAAAAAGCTTTACAACTTTTTTTTTCCAAAATCCAATTACCATTGTAATAATCCTGAAAAATTGAAAAATCACTTTAAAATTTTCCTAACCAAGAACTGGCCCAAAAGAATCCAGGGCACACTTACGGGAATTATATAATTTTTTCCTTTTTTTTTTAAGGTGCTGACATCAACATCACTGTAACATTGAAGTCAGGGCAACACTGTGCGTAGACGTCACGCCGCGCGTGGCCACAGGGCGAGTGTGTGTTACACTGGCATTGGCCGACGCACTCCAGGTGCTTCTGGAACGTCTCCCGCATGCGTCGCCCATGCACATATGCGCCTATACTGCTCGGTGCATGCACTACACGTGCTGACACGTGTCCTCTTTTTGTCCATACATGTGTCAAGTCGAAACTCATTTTCGTCCTTTTTGACCTGTTTTCAATTCTTTTTTCATAGCTAACCTTATGTATACCACTTTTATGTAATCATATACGCAAAAAAATAAACAAAACTAATCAAAAACTGATGAAAATAAAAAAACTTTTGTTTCCGACAACCTGATCATGTAATCGCTCTGATACTACATATAACACGTAGGATAAACTTTATTACATATCTCGGATCGTTCATGAAAGAGTTAAAACGAAGGAAATGTGGAATATCTGATTTCGATTATGTCTGATGTTTCGAAGCAGTTTTCGAGGCCAAAATGAGCTCTAATCTTTTAGGATCTGCACGAAAAAACTTCACGGACATACGGTTGACGTCTTTTTACAGTTTTCTTAAGACATAAGCACTTTTAACTGATCAGAGGATCCGTATGCTTACGAATTATATAAGCAATTGTAGAAAACCTTGACCTTTATATATAGTTTTCATATCGGACTTTTCTATTACAAGCTTGATATGAGTCTAGTCCACACTAATCAAGATCCATTTTTTTCTCAGACTTCGGCTCATTAATTTAGATTATTTATTGGACTACTTATTTTTTTTGTTTGGATCAAATTATGCAACTGAATTGATAAGTTATTAAAAAATCGAAAAATACAATTAATAATTGTCTAATATTACAGGAAAGGATAAAATTGCTGGACACATGCTCCCGGTGGTTAGTACATGAACTCATAAGGCCTAGAAAGGCAAGGGCTACTCGAGGTTACAATTTTATAGGAGAATCATATTCTCTTCAAATTGTCCTCTGATTCAAAAGCAAATGGGGTGCTGGATAATGAGCTATGGCACATATACAACCTCCCCATTTTCTTGAAGGTTTGGAAACTTTCTATTAGCCTTGAAAGGATTGCTTACGAAAACATCCTCATTTTTAGTTAATATTCACTAAATAGCCAGATATGTTGGAAAAACCAAAACGTATGGACAAAGTAACAGCCAAGTGGAGAAGAATGAGACATGCTCAAATGTGTTACACGTAGAGTTGAGCAAAGATCTCCCAGACAGTATGCCCTTTATGAGATTAGGGGAGAATGGCAGCCTTTAATTGCTATGATAATGACCAAATAAATCATAAAGACCTTAGGTTTTGTTATAATCAGTGTTTTGAAATTCGAATCGGTCATCAAATCGGAGGTTTTATTGATATTGGTGTGACTTCATAATTATGCAATAATTATATTTAATTATATATAATATTAATAATATTAAAAAATACAAAAATATCAAAAAATAAAAAAATAAAAAATAAAATTTTATTGAACCAATAATCAGATCGATCAAATCGGACCGATTTGATCGATTAATTGACCAATTTTAACCGATTCTTACTGATTCAATTGAAAATTAATTTTTAAGAGTGAACCAAATCGAATAGTCGATCAATTATTGATTAAATCGGTCAAATCAATCGGTTATAACTATCCACACAATGCAAGCATATTATGGTTGGAAAATGGCTCAGCTTTCTTATAATTCATAGAACAGCTACGTCAGATTTTGAAAAGATCTTAGTGACGCATAATTAATTATGTTCTCAAATTTTATTAAAATTGCATTTCAATTATAGATATTTTTAGCAAAGCATATAAAACGACAGACACCAAATGGTAGTTGCTAAGACACCACAGCCACACATTGGGCGGTTGCTTTGGCCCACAGTGCTTCGCTGTTTCTTCTTCTTGATTTTGATCCGCAAAATCCAAAGCCTTATCTTCCCAACCCACCTAGTAGATTCTCCGCCAATCACTCTCTCTCTCCCCACACATTCCCACGCTGACCCAACCCAATCACTTCTCCATCTTACCTGTGCAAATCTTCGTTAATGCCAACAACTGTATCTTTGTCCTCTTACGTTGCCAAACTTTTCATCTTTTCAGCTCAAAATTTCATTTCACTTTCTGCTTTGTGTTTTTAAGTGTTTTTAGTTTGACCTTTTCGTGAACAGTTTTCGCCTTTTCAATTACTAACCTGCCATTCATATTGAATCGCCAACGATATTTCAGTTTGTGGGTATCTCTTACAATTTCAAGTTTGCATCTTTTTCACGGTGGCAATTTGCATTCAGTCATATCTTGGATCTGCCTTGATGTTTTACAGCCAGTAGAGAAGTTATAAGGAAGTGGGTTATTCATTGGAAGAAGCGAAGGGAGTGGGGATATTGTTAAAGGAAGATGAAGATCCAGTGTGATGTGTGTGAGAAAGCTCCTGCTACGGTGATTTGTTGTGCTGATGAGGCTGCACTTTGCGCGAAATGTGACATAGAAGTGCATGCAGCAAACAAGCTCGCAAGCAAGCACCAGAGGCTTCTTCTTCAGTGTCTTTCCAACAAATTGCCTCCTTGTGATATATGCCAAGTAATCTCGTTTCTCAATTTCTGTACCCGTTTCCTTTTGAGTTCTGTGTGTTGTATTCCGATCCTTTTGAGTTCTGTGTGCTGTATTCCGATGTTCTCACGTCTCCTGAACTTCTGTCAATCATTAGATTCTGGTTTAGCTGTCTGTATCATAGATTGGTCTGTAGATTCACATCTGCTGACTACCTTAATCAGACCTTTGAAAGTAAGAGCCTCTAACCTGTTTTATAAGAGTTTCCTTTACTACTTCACATCTGCTGACTACCTTGATCAGACCTTTGAAAGTAAGAGCCTTTAACTTGTTTTATAAGAGTTTTCCTTTACTATTTAAGAGGCAAAGGAAAGAAGGGACATCGAAGAACTCACACACAAGTTGGTCTTCATTTCCATAGTTGATCTTTTACATGATTCTATCTCTAGTCTAGATCAAACATTGCTGAGGAAAATCATTTCCAAATTCTTCTTGAATATCCTCTACGTCTTCGATGTACATGTAAAATAAGGAATTCACCGGTTGAGACAGAAAAAAAATGTCTCTAGCTAGCAAGAAGGAAATTACATGAGCATGAAGCGTGTGTAAAAGCATTATCTTAGAGGCTATCATTGATGAATCCTTATGAACCGGTGGTAGAGGGCAAGAAATGGCCTATTGAAGAATGTTTGGTGGGAAGAGCTTCAAACACTTGTGGCTGCATATTGTTTGGTGTATGCTGAACGGAAATGGTCTTAAGAGACACCTTTGGTCCACAGATGGTCTCTACCTTTATATAGTCTCAGATATTATATCAACATGTCATGTGTGAAGTGAAGCTGTGTTCCAATGTATCCAATAACTTCGTACGTTGATATCACCAGAAATTAAAAATCCTTGTCAAGTATAAATTCGTACTGCAGGTTATGTCACTTGCATTCTCATCAAGTATAGCATGTGTTACTGCTTTCTTCAAAGAGCCCTTTTTAAAGAGATTAAAGGATGCTTATTAAGGAATTTAACCATTAAGATAGATGGAGAAGGAGAAAGAAAGTGGATAGGATCTAAGAAAAAAAATGATGATAATATGAACTGTGCAATCTTTTTCTATTTTGTTTTATAGACAATGGTTCAAGTAGTTTTCACTTTTGCTTCTGTATCATCCTTTTTTGTTCTGTTTTGAAGTTGTCAAGGTTTTTGGTCTTTATTTTGTCATATCCTTGAAACCTTGCATTACTAACTATTCCGTCCCATCCAACTCGCCTATCTCAATGCACAGGAAAAGGCAGCTTTCATCTTCTGTGTTGAAGACAGGGCCCTATTTTGTCAGGATTGTGATAAACCAATCCATTCAGCTGGTAGCCTTTCTGCTAATCACCAGAGATTTCTAGCAACTGGAATTCGAGTGGCTCTAAGCTCGAGCTCCACCAAGGACAGTGAGAAGAGACATTTAGAGCCACCAAATCAGAGCACGGAGCCAACTTCCACCAAACTACCTGAGCAACAGCCATCAAGTGTTAACTCTCCGTGGTCTGTTGATGATTTGCTACGGTTTTCAGACTTTGAATCATCTCATGATAAGGTAAGAACAAACGTAGCTTGAATCACTGAACTGATATACCTCATGCCCATATGTATTGGACTGTAAAGCTCGATGACTGCCGGGCTACTTGTGTATGATTCATGAACGCACTTCCAATTTTCTTCCATTTTGGCATTCTTAGTCATGGTAACTTGAGGAAATTTGGGTGCTTAGTCCTACAAATTTAGCTTCAGCTCGTGAGTGTTGCAGGCTTTCAACCATCTTACTTGATTTGCAGAAACCTGTTGTTTC
This sequence comes from Erythroxylum williamsii, assembly GCA_027564335.1. Taxonomy (NCBI): domain Eukaryota; kingdom Viridiplantae; phylum Streptophyta; class Magnoliopsida; order Malpighiales; family Erythroxylaceae; genus Erythroxylum; species Erythroxylum williamsii. Next base: position 11,093,771 of record JANITW010000005.1, on the reverse strand, counting down.
ATTTTCACTTGGTCAAATTTTCTTTGACATTTTTGTTCTCCAAATGTGTAGAAAGAGCAGCTTGAGCTTGGAGAGTTCGAGTGGTTGGCTGACACAGGTCTTTTCGGCGAGCAACTTTCTCGAGAGGCTTTGGCAGCAGCTGAAGTTCCTCAAATGCCATTAACTCCATCAGTCAACGCTACTTCATACAGACCCACCAAATCCAACATGCCGCATAAAAAGCCTCGGATCAAGAGCATAGATGTTGATGATGATGAATATTTCACTGTCCCCGATCTTGGATGATGTCAAAACGCAAACACTCCGGCTCCAGCTCGATGGTTGATGGGTAGACATAAGTACATTTTGGTTTATACCTCACATGAAATCATACGACCTAAGGTGCAATTTACAAATGAGGTAGATGCGACGTTATATAAATTGCAATAGTAACTTAGATGTTCAGTTCAGGGTACGGATTTTGAAGAATTCTATGTTTTATCTAACTTTATTCGTCCAACGTACATGTACTAAGATACTGTCCTGACCAAAGTAGATCCGAACTCCATAATATGCTTCATGCTTGGTTATTATTGAAGGGCTAATTTACGAGGTGTTTACCTGAAACTTGCATCAAATGTAACAAAATTAATTTGGTATTTATTAGAGGAGGATGAACTGTAAAAAATCGATAATGCAGCTGCGTATTGTTTTTTGGTATAATTTTAACACCCAAAGGACTAATGTGTCCCAAAGAACTAGTCATATTCTTGTTATCTAAACGAATAAAAAAAGGTGGAAATTCCTCAAAATTCTTTTCTCTAAATATTTTGAGAGTAGAAAGAAGGGTAGTTGAATCATTCTTCGAAGGGGTTTATGATCTTGGCATGGCAATTCCCACGATCTTGCTATGTATGTGTTGTACTAGAGGGAAGTTGATATAAAAGGTTTTCGACAGAACCTTGTAAATCATGAATGTAACATTTGCACCAAATGGCCAGGCAACTGCCATTTCAGCTTGCTTTTGTCCTATATTCAATCATTCTGACCACCCTCTTAGCTTATGCACCAACACTAGTTCAGTCATTCACACTGGAATCAGATATCCAAGTTCTGCGCTTGGTGCAGCAGTCCATCGATCCTGTCTCAATACCAGCAAGTTCCTATCTAAATAGTTGGGATTTTTCTTTAGATCCATGCGAAAGTTCGGGGGGATTTCTGGGGGTTTTATGCACATTTCCTCTTGACAATTCAAGCAATCGAGTTATAGAAATTGATCTCGACGCTGCTGGATATGACGGGTTTCTATCACCAGCAATCGGAAACTTGTCAGAACTTACCACCCTCAATCTCAGCAAAAATAAATTTCGAGGGCCAATACCAGATACCATAGTCAACCTGAAAAGGTTAACCAGAATTTCTTTGTCCGGAAACCTCTTCACAGGCAACATACCATACGGAATCACCAGGTTGAAGCATCTTGAGTTCATAGACCTCTCGCAGAACCATCTCTCTGGTTCAATTCCACCTGATATTTCAGGCTTGCGGAGCTTAACCTACTTAAGTTTGTCAAGTAACTCACTGTCAGGAAGAATCCCAGACCTCTCTGGTCTATGGCAACTTGGGACGTTGGACCTTCAAGACAACCAGCTCTATGGAATCTTACCAAAGCTTCCTGTAAACCTGAGAACATTGTCATTAAGCCACAATGTCCTTTCAGGACATATTTCTCCAATAAGAGTTCTCCAGCGCCTTGCGTGGTTAGATGTGAGTGATAACAGGCTTACGGGTATCATCAGCCAGGAAGTTCTCACCTTGCCACAGGCTCTGCGCATTAATCTCTCCATCAACCACTTCTCAGTAATAGAACCAATAAAATACCCTGCAAGAGAAACACAACTTCAAGTGCTTGATGCACATGCCAACCAACTGAGTGGCCATCTACCCGTTGGTTTGGCTGCTGTGGAGAACTTAACCTCGATATACTTATCCCATAACCAACTCTACGGTCCAATCCCTCCAGAATATGGGACAAGGCTAAGCAACTCCTGGAAAGCTTTGTTCTTAGACAACAATTTTCTAATTGGAAATCTTCCACGCCAGTTCAATAACGTGGTGGGAATTAGAGGTAGCCTTGCCCATAATTGCTTAAGATGTCCATCAGAAATTCCACTATGCCGTGGAGGACAAAGGTCTCCTTCAGAATGCGGCAGATCAAATGATGAAAGTGACTGAGAAGCAACCATGATGAGCAGAGTAATGCCAGAGATTTATGCTCCCGAGTATTATTATGTAATAGTTAGTAGTAAGGTAATCTCTAAAAATCAAATGCAGGCACATTAACTAGGTTTAAAAGAAATAAAGCATGTAAACATAACACTTCTCATAAATCAATCCAGTCAGAAAATTTTCCCATTTGCCCACATGACTATCTTGATTCTGCACCTCAAAATTTCACAAGGACATATATATTACTATTCTCTCTCAAAATATTGCCAAAAGTGAAACTGAAAGTCCAGTAAGATAACCAGAATATGAAATTAACATTTTCATATATCAACAGAAGTAGCAAAATTTTCTATGACATTACAAAAGCTCTATAAACACAATTGTTTCTAGCTACAACATGAGGAAATGCAGTTTAGAAAAGCCAATTGACACTAATGTTGCCAAGCCACGTGAAAAGTGGGAATTGAATCAAAGCGATGAAGAGTAACAGATAATGGTGCCTGCTTGAATCATAGCTTCTCACCTCTGCAAAAAGGACTCTCTTCATTGTCTTCACCAAGAAAATTCCCATGCATAAGCAGGACCATGGCATCAAAAAGTAGTAAGAGTATCGAAATAGGATCTTGCCAAGAACAGCAAGGCAAATCCCAGTGAAGGTATAACCAGCATATGCCACAATGTCTAACAAGGGTGCCTCCCCACTACCCAGTGAAAGAAGTGTCAGTTTTAGCAGTGCAACCTGTGAAAACCAGCCGAGCAGGCCCTTGATAAACAGCCAATTGAGGGCCTCTGGGCTAAACCTAAGAAAATATGAGAAATAAAACATGAAACGAATCAGAAGGCAATTAAATGCCAAGAGCCCCAAAAAAAAAAGGAAAATCCCAAAACAGGCACTTTTTAGGCATGCATGGAATAGCAGTTAGTGAAAAGAACAAACCCAACAACACAAATGCATGGGTTGGAGATACAGTAAATAAAAGAGAAGAAAGACATAAGAAAGGAACTAGGAGCAGTTGGCGGGATGATGTTGAAGTCAAACCTTGCAACTGAAACCGCAACCGTGTAATGTTGCTACATATGCGACCATAAAATCCATGGCCAATCACAATCCATGCTCAAATATCTTTCCCACTCTTTAAGCATGCTTTTCATAATACTAATTGAGGTTTACTTGGCAATATAAAAATGAGGATAATTTCTAAGTACCCCGCGGACATTTAGTAAATAAGAAGGCAACCTAATGAGCATTTGGACCCTTTTACATGGCTTTGCAATCTAAGACCAAAAACAAAGTTATAGAGGTCTTAACTATAACTAAACATATTCTCATTCTATACAGCACCGTAAATAGCCAAAACTTCATTTATTACAATGGGAGACAAGATATAAAGAGACAAAAGAAGAGCCACTCATAAACATCAAATGAAGAAGAGGACAAGGGGAAAAAATTAAAAAAAGCAAACAGGTCACCAAGTTCATCTAATATACACTTAAGAAGCAAGAAAACAGGTCGCATTTAAGTTCAAATAGTATCCATTAAAACTTGAATAAATTTAAGTAAAAAGTATGATATACTTACTTTCCATGCAGTCCCAACGACAAGCCAGCAAGCACAACATAGGTGCCAAATGCCATGAAAGGAATGTACAAATCTGGTGCATTAATATCATAAATTGGAGGTTTATAGGAAAGACGCCCCCCAACAGGCTCGGTTATTCGAGTCCAATGCCCCTGACGGAAATGCAATAAGAAAAAAGCCACAAAAGCGAAAGAAAGCCAATACACCAAACAGATAAAATGAGGGATTACTACTTACTCTATGTAGAAAAGGAAATAGTACAACCTTCAATTTGTTCCTCACATACTGGTCATTCACTTGGAAATAATACTGGGGATCAGAAAAGTACCTACTTATCTGTGTATTCACAGAAAATGACAACAAAATCACATTTCATATCATAAAGTATATCTTACATTGCCAGAAACAATAAAACACTTCAAGAGCAGATTTACATGTTTATCTAGGGGAAACACACAGACAAGCAACCCTTTGACGATAATGAATGGTGTGTTACCATGTCCCAAAATTCAAATTCAGAACCTTACAACTATGTTGAGCAGACAACCATAACGCAAGTATCGACATGAATATAGAACAAACTAAAATTTCTACAGTATCCAACATAGATCCTAAAAAGCATTTATTTCAAAAATTTTCACACTAATTTGTTGGCTTCGGCACTCATTGCTTGCAACTGCCAACCCAACATAGTGAGCAACAGTACAACTGGATTATCCCCTAGTTACTGCAATAACATGCAAGCTAAACCATACGTTTCTTCAGTAAGTTGTCACTCAAATGAGCCAACAAGAAATATAAAATAACAAAAATCAATGCTAAAATATAAATGACGTGAACATCTTTTGGCTTTTGGCCAGGCTAGTAGGAAGAAATACATAGTTCAATAGACCAAGCTGGAAAAACAGAAAGGCAAAAATATTCCTAAATTTTGAAATATTAAAGATCAAAGCTTTGGAATTCCACGGCAGAGCTAAATTCTTCATTGTAAACCAACATAGCAAAATGTTATTTCATCTTAATTTCAAGAAAGGAAATAATGTCTAACTGACCCACCACAAAGAGATGTTCAATTATGAACATTCAATGTGACAATGCCAAGGCCATTGTGCATGGAAATGAAGCATTTGTGCAAAAGAACTGCACTTTAACATCTAGTGATGGTAATCTTATTAAACAAATCCAAGCCACGATGACAGCACCAAAAAACAACAATTGATGGCCCAAGCATGTGACTTACATTACTTTGGACATACTCAGAGCTTGACCCTAGAATTTTCTCTCCATATGCACCTAATCCACCTCTAATCAATCCCGAACCAGCTCCGTAGAACGCATTCCCAAACGGATTAGGCTGTGAGTTTGCAGGTCTTGGCACCCCAGGCTGGGGACCCACATTGTTATACATCCTGTATTGACAACAGAAAGAAGAATAAAACAACCAAAAATCGTAAGAAAATGGTTCATATCGGCAAATACTGCTCCCAACAAATATAATCAAGTTCAATTAATGAAAAGGAGAGATTGCAGAAACTTCCATAAGTTATCCAAGAATCTGATCATTTTTTTTCAAAACCATTCAAATCAGATTAAAAGTTTTTAAGCTTCAAAGGAATAAGCGCATTTAGATCCATAATAAAACATCGAACATAAATCTCAGAAATTTTCAGAGGTCACAGTTTCTCATGCAATTTGCAACTTCCGCTTCAAACAAACACATAAAAATGAGAAAGCACAAAACTGACGATTTACAGAAGCATCACAACAAAACCGAACTAGACCTGATTTCAACAAAACTCATCATCAATTTCCAGTTAATTCAACTCCAATATCTACGCCAAATCTCAATAAAATTCCTAATAGCTACACTCACAGACAATTACACACAACTAAGGAAGAATATACGAAGAGATTTAGACAAGAGAGAGATAAACAGAAGGATCTAAAGGAGAGTGTGACCTCGGAAAAGATGGGCGTAATCGTCGACGAGAAACAGCGATAGTCTGCGACCGGAACCGCCAAAGCCTTTTGGGATCTGAAGTAACACACCGTCGAGAGAGGGAATGCTTGCGAAGAGAGGAGAAAGGGAAAGCTTTAATCTACTGTTTGACGTGGATGACACGTGACCACGTGCGACTTTGATTCGTGCATCATTCCACCAATCAGAGAATTTCCCTCTTTTTTTCAGCTTTTTTTCCGAACAGGTTTGAGAACTTTACTCACAATTAGATTTCCTTTTCCGACAATTTAAAGCCCTATTTCTTAACTTACCTTTTTTAAAAAGATAAAACATTATAATTTATAAAGATCTCATGTTAATTTATTTTAATTTTTTTGAAGTTTAATATTAACAAGAATTTTATATTTATTTTAGAAATTTATAATTAATTTTAAAATTACATAAAATAGTTGTAATTATTATATTAGAATTTGTTAATTGTCACGTTATCATTATCACTTACGTAGAACAATCTATTGGTTTTTAATCAATAAGTCATGTGGCAGTGTGAATTTTATATGTTTGATTTAAAAATTTTAAATTTTATAATAAAACCTGGTTAAACTAATTGCAACTAGTGTTAATTAGTAGTAGATTAATTAATATCAGGTTAATGTTAATGTAAATCCTTAACCTTAAAATTCAGAAATCTTTAACTCCCAAAATTTGATTTTATGTAACTAAATTTGGGAGGAATCACTAAATTTAAGATAATAACTAGTTAGGGTTTTTTATTTTTAGGGTTAGGGATTTCTAATTTTTTAGGGTTAGGAATTTGGAGTTGGACTATCATTAATATGATGTTAATTAACTTATTACTATTGATAGCTTGAGTAAAATTCAGCACGACACCATCATCACACCCAGTCCGAAGTCCCGTAATAAAGCGAAGTCTGGAGATGTCTGATAGTTTGCAACCTTACCCTTACATAGCAGAGAGACTTTTTCCGGTAGACTCACATGCAGATGTGATAATAAAAGAATGATACAGGTTAAAGAGTAAATAAGTAAAACTAGTACGCTAAATCATTATGTAAAAAAATCATAATAAATACATAACTAAATAAAATAAAATATCACTCAACTTTCAAAAATATTTTAAAACTAAAATATAACGAAATATATCATCTCTTTATCTTTATAAAAGCACCAATACTCATATGAAAAGAGAGCAATAAAGTATCAAAGAACTCGATTTTGAATCATACAAAACAGGAAAATCCAGAAGAAGAAAAAGAACATGTAGAAATACAAAAAGTCTGAAACCAGAAGATCATTAAGCATAAAAATTCAATCTTAACATAAACCCAACAATATCAGATACAAAAAGATCGACATAATAAAACCCAGAAGCATTAAACACTAAATCAAACAAAGAGGCTAATATCACAGCAAAAAAAACATAAAGAACATAAATTTTCGAAAACCCAATAAAACCTATAAAACACCAAAGCAGAAGAGACTGATTAATCAAGAACCATACCTGAAACGAGGAGGTTATGGAGAAGGAAGAGAGATTAAGAGCGCCAAGAAAAAGGGAGAGCAACACAGAGAAACTTACGTGTAGAATACTAATATTAATATCAAAACAATAAAAACTACAACTAGCTGTCACTTTGTGATCTACCATTTTATAATCAACGACCACAAAGAAAGTTTCTATTTCCAAAAGAGGAAAAGAAAAACTAATATGTTTGTTGTAGATATTGTAGTAGATATTGAAAAGGTACCAGAGCCAAACAACAATCCAAGCATCGAAGTCCTTCCAAAGCTCGTTGTGAAAAACGAACTTGTGTGTGACCCGTATATATTTTCATTGTAAGTTGCAAAACATGAAAAACCAATGTTGTACCCACATCTTTACCTAAAGCCTTAGCATAATACGTTGTCTGTCCCTACTAGTATACGCGTTTAGATGTCCACCCATGTTCTCGATCTCCTCCTCTAGCTCTCTCGCAGATCTCATCTCAGTGTTGCTTTGTCATAGGATTTAAAGACCCCAAGAACAAACACCAAATTTCAAAACCCAAAACGACTAGAAACACAAACATAAATAATGCACCTTGGATCATTTAGAGAAAATTGGAGGAGAGGAGAAAACACAAACATAAAATTCGGCACGATACATTTGACCTAAAGATAAAAGAACCTAGTTGTTAGGATTTTTAAAAATCAGCTAGATTGTTTAGAAAATTCTTGGGTACGGGAATTAGTAAGGAAGTCCAAGATTTGGGAGTTAGGACAGTTGAAAACATGATTAACATGTACTTTGAAAAACAATATGTAGTGTGGGTAGTTAGTCAGGACATGAACCTAATTAATAGATAGATGGAGGTTGAGTAGTTATAGAAAAACTGATTAAGGTGGTTGAAGTTGGGAGGGATGTATAAGTACACTAGTAGGACAAAATAGAAAGAAAAATAAGACTACTCAAACAAAATCCCTATCATTATTTCAACATTTTACATTTTTTTACACTTTGTACTCATTATTTACTTAAATAAAATTATTTTTTTCAACTCAAATTTTACATTTGAACACTTTTTAGCATTTTACTAACTTAGAATTCTATTATCTAATTTTTCCAAAACCCGCTTATATAGTTAATTAGAAGTTAGATGCAATTATGGGATAATTCCTCCCTGAGATGCTTGAATTCTAGGTTGATTATAAAAGTGATCAACAATTTGGCAAGCCTGGGAGGACTATGACGTCATATACAAAGAATGGAAAATAAGTTTTTAAGCCTTTAACACTGGGAGAAGAAGGCCTTACTACAGTTGGGAATGAAGGCTTTGTATCCTAAATGATAGAAATTTTGGTTAGGATTGTCAATTTTGACTTGGTCTACTCGACCTAGCCCGATTTTGGCCCGGGTTAATCAGGTCATGGGTTAAAATTGTTCGGCCTGACCGTGCCATTGGTCGAGGTCGAGTCGAGTGCGGACTGGCTTGTGGCCTAATCGTAACGTTAAAAACGACCCAACCCGACCCATTGACACCCCTAATTTTGGAGAAAGCAGCAGTGCCTTTGGCTACGTATGCAACTGGCGAGAATCTGAAATCAGTTTAACTATTAATAAGCAATTTCTTATTTATGCAAATGATACTTTGGAGTTGAAATCCAATTGAGCCTTTATAGCTAAAGTAACCAAAATGTTGACAAAGGAGATGTAAAAAACATTTTGTCAATTTGGTACAGATCAGTGGACAGAATTCTCTGTCTATAGCAAAACAGATTTATGAAGGACTCTTAGGTAACTTACAACAAATATGATGAAAGTTTGTGAATGTAGTCATCCTTCAGCTTCTTCCTATATGAAAGAGATATATGTTCCTCCTAAAAGAGAGGATATTTATGTTACACCTTTGCATATTAATCCTAAAAACGGCCTACCTATCAGGCCTCAAGCTCCTAGAGGACAGGGACTTAGTTTTGAAGTCGAAACTAATAGACCGAATTATTTAGTTTTGAAGTCGAAACTAATAGACCGAATTATACCATGCATAATTATGTTTTTTATTGCTTCTCTTAAATGAGGTAAGCTATTTAATAAGTGTATAAGCCTAACTTAGTTTGGGGGCTCACAATTACATAAGCCTTATCCAAAGCGTATTGACATGATAACCTTTATCCCTATGGCTATAAAGTTCTTGAGTTTACTTCGCTTTTTGGTGAAGATAACCAATCAACTATCGAACACATTGCCAAGTTTACTATTTAGTGTCATAAATTGGCTAATTACAAAAAAATCAATAATTTTAAGCTTAGTTTTTTTCCAAACTCATTAACAATATAAATTTCTCCTAGTATATTTTATTGCCCTAGAATTTCGTCCTTTCTTTGACAAAAATGGAAATATTGTTTTATACTTATTTTTTTTTATTGATCTTGAAGTCAATAAACCCGAACTATATAAAGGTACTAAGAAAAGTGACAAGAATGCAGACATGTTCATCACTCAGTTTAAGAGAATGAAGAATCAATGTCAAATTGCACTCTTGAAGACTAAATATGTGAAGATGGCTAAGAGGAGCCTCAATATTGAACTTTAAAAAAAGTTCCAAGGTATAGAATTTTGTTTTTTTTTTAATGAATTGGCAATAAAAGTGTATGAATATGAAGTAGGTAATTATTTTATGGAAACAAGTTTATATGACTCGACAGTGGCTAAGGTTAATATCCCTAAAACCTGTATTACTTGAGAAAAGTTGCAGTAGCTATAGCCATAGAAGTCAAATTCTAAATACAACAAATTATGGAGAATTTGAAGAATTAGGAGGATGTAAGAATGTTGAGCTGAATTTTAAGGAGGAAGAATTCATGATAAAGGATGAGGGTCAATTCGAAGGTTTGAAATATGCTCCTGTAAAAATCGATGACTTTGGGAGTCAAAATCAAGAACCATTTGCGAAAATAAATTTAACTAATTTAGTAAAACTTTAGAGTGTGTTTGTTTGTAAAAGTTTTAATCCAAAATTAAAAGTTAGATTAATTGAACTTCTGAAGGAATTTAAATATTGTTTTGACTGAGATTATAACAAAATGTCAAGAATAAAGAGAAAGTTGGTAGACGTGCATTTGAAGTGCGCTTTTGGAGTAAAAACAGGAAAGTTTTTGGGTTTCTTGGTCCATCAAAGAGGGCTGAATCATAGAAAAATAAGGCAATGGTGATTCTTAAAGTAAAATGACCTTAAAACAAAATAAAACTTTAAAGATTTTTAGACCAAGTAAATTATGTTAAAATATCTATCACAATTTTGGCTAGTAAAATGAAAGAAATCTCATATCTCTTAAGGTTGAAATTTTTTTAGGAATTCTATTGGGAAGAAATGCATCAAGTGACATTTGGGAAGATCAAGGAATACATGACTAACTCTCTAGTTTTAATACCACCTTGGAAGGGAATACCTTTACATTTATATATTTCTATCACATAAGAATCTATTAGGAGCTTAGTAGCCTAAAATAATGAGGGAGATTACTATTTATTACTTAAGTAGAACTATGATGCTAATAAAAAGGAATTACATACTTATTATGAAGTTATGCTTGGTGTTATATTTTGCCTGCTTAAAATTAATTCATCATTGGCTTCAAAATTGTGTTTTTGTGGTTTCATAAATCGATTTGATGAAATATATACTGAATAAAATAGTCATTTCGAGGAATATTAGAAAGTGGCTAATGACACTTAAAGATTTTATTCTAGTTTATTTTCCTAATAAGTCAGTAAAGGGTTAGCATTTGTTGACTTCTTAACAAGCCACCCAATGATGGAAGTCTAATAGGATGTGGAACATTCAGTATTTATTTACAAAAGGAAGCCTTGGGAGTTGAAATTTGATGGTTATGACACACAAAAATCGATTGGTGTTGGAATAGTCATTACTTCACCAAATGGAACAAAAATCTCAATATAGATTTCTCATGTAATAACAATCAGGCTAAATATAAGGACTTAATAACTGGGTCAAAACTTTTAGAGCTAAAAAAGCCCTCATTATAAGAGATTCTCAGCTAGTATTACAAGATGTAACATAAGAGTATAAGTGCATGAGTTTAACTTTATAGCCCTATTATACTATTGTCATTCAATTATTAAAATTCCTTGATGAGGTTAAATTCCATCATATTCCTCGAGAATAGAATTGAGAGGCAAATGAACTTTCTCAAATTGCCTCTAGATTAAAGATTTTCTAAGGAGCTTATTCATAAATGTGTCGTTATATAATGAAAGTCTCATCAGTCTATCTATAAAAGGGAGATTTTCTTAGAGGTTTTCAACATCAATAAAGAAGTTTTTCAGTATTAGATTGATGATATTAAAAAAAATTAAAAACCTAGTATGAAGATGCCTTATATAATTAAATTGCAAGCACCAACTTTATACTGTTTGAGGAAGCGAGGTACAATTGCTTGTAAGATGTCTTGGGATGCTTGAGGCATTAACTATAATAAAGCAGGTTTATAAAGGAGTATGTGGGGCTCATCAGTATGGAATTAAGATGATGGGTCATTAAGCATCATGGTTACTGTTGGCCTTCATATTAAAGGATTGTATCTGCAAAAGGGTGCTAACAATATTAAAAGTATGGAAGAATACAACAAATTCTAGCCATTGAGTTACACTATATAATTAAGCAATGACTAGATCTGATTGAAAAATTATACTTACCTTCCTCTAAATTTCACAAATTTATTTTGTTGACAATGAATTATATTACTAAATGGGTGGTGGCTCAACCCATAAAAAAGGTTGAACAAATTAATGTAGTGAAATTCATAAAGGAACAAATTATTCATCAATTTGAAATTCCATAATCAATAACGAGTGACTAGAGGACTATGTTTACTAGTCAGGAAGTTAAGGGCTTCACTATAGATTATGGCATACAATAGCTAAATTTGACTCCTTACTACACCTAGATTAGTGGATAAGTCGAAGTATAGAATTAAGTATTCATTAGAATCTTGGAGAAGATGTTAGAGAGATTTGCATAGGATTTATTTGCTACGTTATATGCATATCGAACTTCTAAGCGTACTGTTATAGGAGTCACTCCTTTTACTATAGCCTATGGACACAATACTGTTGTCTCTATTGAAGTAGTAATCTCATATTTAAGAGTGGTTAAACATAACGATTTAAAGACATTTGAGTATTTTGATGCAATGACGATGGAATTAGAGGATCTAAATGAAGTTCATCTCCAGGTTTTGAATAACACGATTGTATAAAAGGAAAAGCTGGTAAAGGTTTACAATAAAAGAGTTCATAAATAAGAATTCCATAAAGGTGATTTGGTGTGGAAAGTGATTTTGCCACCTAAAACGAATGACAGAGAGTAGGGAAAATGGTCCCCTAATTGGGAAGGGCCATTTAGGATTCATAGGATTCTAGAAAGTAACACCTAAAGGCTATCTAGCCTGAAAGGCGAACCTCATAAATATTTTAATAAGGTTAGATATTTGAAACCTTATGTGCTTACTCTAAATGAGAGGTCAAGTATAAATAATAAGAATAATGATCTCTAAAAACAAAAACCAAAATAATTGTTTAAGTAGTGATTGTTCTAAGGGAAATAAAATTTAAAAATTAAATAAGCTAATTTAGGGCCAATAATTGTTCATAAATGGTGTAAAGAATTCAAAGTTGGTCTAGGTCGAAGGACCAGATGTCACCCCATTGTTAATGCGTAAATATGATCTTTTTTAGTTTGTTGGACTTATTGTTTTCAAAGGTTGAATTCTTCCTTTTACATCATAAATGAATTTCCCAGCTCTTTAGCTGATTACTTTACCTCGTTGCATCCCTGATTAAGTTGCTTTTTGTCCTATTAGAGTCTTTTGCATTTTCCTAATAAGCTTAATGACTCTTTTATGTTCAACAGTTTGATCCTTTAAAGAGTCGAATTCTTTCTTTAGCTCTTAAATTTGTGCTAGAAGATGTTTTATCTTTGGTGTCTTCCTCTTATAATCCTCAGGAATACCTACTTTATAGTAAGTCATTTAAATTCATGTTTATACTACTTATATGTAATTATAAGGGAAATGACAACATTTACATAATTGGTTGTTTATAGTTCATAGATGGGTGAGAGTCATTATCAAGTGTTACAACCTCCTAATGCTAACACAACAGCAACACAAGCATCCCAAAGTACACTCGTTAATACAACTCAACATAGGAGAAGGATCAAACTAATGGCTAAAAGATTTGGTACTAGGAAATCTTCATAGTTGGTGAGTATTGCTTCATTACCTAATTCAATGTTAACTCTTTCCAATCTTGACTTAAAGTTGGATCAAGTTGAATGTTGACTACACCTTAGGACTTTCACTACCAATTTTGGTGTGAGAAACATGAAAATGTGTAACAATGAAAAAGAGTAGAAGGAAGATTTCTTGCTAAATTTCAAACATATATATGTATTGATCCTAAATCATTAGAAAAATGGTAGAAT
>JANITW010000005.1:11056479-11070059 GCA_027564335.1 Erythroxylum williamsii | reverse complement strand
CTAGAGACCTATTTCTACAGTTTTCATGAAGACGTTGAATTCAAATTCTATCTATAAAAGTCTCAAAACATGACCTGAAGTTGAAAAACTGGGTATGGTTCTGTGTATCGCAGCAAACTCCTTGCTTCGTCGCGACTTGAAGGATTTGGCTAGGATTCCTTTCTGATACAGTTCACCGTGGCCAATTCTAGGTTTCTTCATGACAAACTTGTGAGATTTTTGTGAGAATTCCTCTCGGGAGGAGTTCACAGCCGTGATTCGTCGCGGTGAACTTTTCTCTGCACTGAACATGTTTCGGTATTTTGGGTACATCTTGTTCTATAGTTATTCAAATGGAATGATTTTTAGTTTGGAGTAAACTAAAGATATAGGAATACAAATTATATGAAGAAATCAAATCTAAATCTGACTCTAAGAACTTCAATTTCTGGGTGGAAATTGAATACAGGGCACTATCTTAATATAAGAATAGTCCAAAATTATGTGGAGTATAACTTCCGAAATATTGAATCAAATTGAATGATCTTAGTGTCGTTAGAAACCTAAGATATAGGGGAACAGTTTTCTAGAAGAAAGTGTTCCCAATTTTCCCCATTTATATTGTCTAAATGATCAAAAACAATATACCCAAAAGTTAGTATTTGGAGAAAAATCTGAAATGATTCTTTGGATTATGAAATTAAATTCTAATGATTTTATTGAGGAATAAATTATAAGTATAGATGATACTTATGTGAGTTTTGAAATACGAATGTTTATGTGATCAGAATAATAGAGTGATACCTTGAATTGTCATGAACATGCATTATGCATATTTTTATATACATACATGTGCATTATAAAACACTTACAATTGTGCCAATTTGTGATATGTGTATATTGCTTGTTATAGAGAAGCAACTAGACCGTCAACCTCCAGACGTTGCCGAAACTTTCAGACATTAATTTCGGCAGTGACCTGTGAGTAACCTAGACGGTCTTACCCAATTACTTGTTTGCTTTATATTATGTTTGAATTATTGAATGAATGTGAATTGATTGTGTTAATTACGGACAATGAAGGTTCAATGATTATAGTTTATGAATGAGTTATTGAAGTGCTTCTTGTAAGTGAATGTGATGAAATAAATGTTGCTCAACAATTCTGTTGAATGTCGGACTAAAGTCCGATGATAAACGTGATCTGAATGTGAATGTGTAATCATGTGATTGACTGAGAATATATTATGTGAAACGTTCAATACATGAATGCATGTAAAATAAAGAAAGTTGTGACCGGAATCACCAAGATAAAGACCTTAAAGCTCGGATTGTGATAAGAGCCTCAGGCTCGGTTGTAAATGTATCCAGTATCCACTAAGGGATATGAAACGTAATTTGACACTGATCGGTATCCACTAAGGGATATGAGCTAAAAAAAAACACTCGGTCATAACGACAATAATAAATGAAAGTGAGTCTCACATGCATTGCATTTATACTTAATATGTGTATTGTATATAAATGAAAGGATTATGATGATTGCTCTGAAAGTGAAATGTGACATTTTATTAATATGCAAAAAGATGTGAATAATATATTACGTATATTGATGTGATGTATGAATTGAGTAAATCATTGATGATTGTTACTTCACTGAGTTCATAAAACTCACCAAAATTGCAACGTTGACTTTTCAGGATTGAAGGATAACATTAGCTACTGAGGGACATTTTTACTTTTGGATACAAAAAGAAATGACTCAAAGATCGATTAGTTGGATATAGACATATTAGATAGAGTTTGTGTATTTTCCTCTTTCATGTTGCACATTTTTGTATTAGGCTATGATGATATATGGACGTTGAACGATACATTGTAAATATTCAGTTTTTATAAAATGAGATGAGGAAAATTTGGTTTTAAAATATTATGATTTTCCTTATGATGTTTATAAGAGAATAAAGATAGATGACGCCATATTAAGTGAATGTTATGATTGAACGTAGCACACTATTTTCTTAAGTTATGTACTGAAATATGAAAGGTTCTCTTAGAGAGGACCAAATCCTCTATTCTCATACATAAGTTCTTATCATCCTGGTGTGCTCTTGGAGTGCTTTGTGACACGTTGGTTGAGTTATTTGTTGGAGTGCTTTCTGACATATTGGGAGAGTTATTCGCAATAGATGACTCGTTATCTGGATTTGGAGGATTCGGAGTTAATGAGCTTGAACTTGGAGTATTAAGAAGAATGTTGAGGGGAGTAAAACCTGCAGAAGAAACGCTAGGACGAGAATTTTGAGATTGGAATTGAGTAAAAGGAAAAGTAGATTAATCAAAAAACCATACGTCGAGCAATGTACATTCAACCTGCCTCCAAATGAAATCATTGATAACTCTTAGGTTTGCTAATATAGCCAAGAAACAGACAAGGTATTTAACGCAAGTCTAGTTTAAACTAATTGTAGGGTCAAAGATACCCAAGGTTTTAAGAAATTTATCATTGGAAACTTTGTGATTTAATTTTGGTAAGGTGATTTGAAGTTGATAATCGACGTTATGGTGTGGCTAATTAAATATATGGATGTAGCAAGGACGTGTTCCCCAAATTGAAGTGTAGCATTCAAGAACTGTTTGTTCGATTGCGAAGAGGCAACGTATTGGCGAAAGAGTGGTGAGGTTTGGACTCAGCCTAATGGAGATGGCAGAAGAAGCACTTAAAGTGTTGAATTCTTCTCTCTTCCATATCAAATGGCATCTAAAATCTCCTTCCAAACGTCGACTAGAAACAGGTTCTCGTTTCTGGCCTTTTTGAACTCCGGATTGGGTTTTCTGTCTGGGTTTTATTTGGTTATGGAAACGTTGATGAATGTATACAAACACTATCTGACGTCTTTATTCATAATAAAGGCTATATCTGATGTCTTTATCCAGAATTGATTTGGTTTTTATAGTTTGTGATGGTTCTATATCTTTCTTGAAAGCTGTGAACAGATATACTAGCTTTGTGTTCGGGAATGCGGCCTGTTGTAATGATTGACTATGGAGGGAAGATGCCTGAACTGCAGGATCATTTGTGTGCACTTCTTAAATCTTGTCAACAGGTCTTGCTCTCTGTTAATTTTAGTTGACATTCCAGTCATAGTAATCTCTTAGTTCATAATCCTTCAGCTTTTTGAGCTTCCTGTTCATGTTGTCTACCACAGTTTCCACTTCTTTGTTAATCGGTGCTGTCTATATTCTGTTTTCAGTTTGTTTGGTAAGTTCCATTGCTTTGGAATGCATGTAAGCATATTGTCTGCTATATTGGATTCTTCTTCATTGCATGCTATATCAAAATTTCTTCATTGCATGGAATCCTTGTTTCATTCCTTATACTTAACAAATTCTAGGAAATTAGCTGCCACTTCTTTTCAAGTTCTGGGACATTTGGATTTTTCCTTTGTGCATTGTTCTGTAGGAAGGTACACGAAACTTACATATCTGTCATTAGTGTGAAAACAAAGGCAGTAAAAAAATGATGATTTCATATGCTTCCCTTCAGAAATGCAAAGAAAGATTTAAACCCATGTAGGCTCTCTCTCTATATTTTATGTGTTGCTATCTTCTCAGTTGTCATTATGATTACTTTCTAAAGTTTAGTTTGTGCTGCTGTTGGCTGGTAATTCTTGCTCATAATATGAACAATCTTTTCCCAGTGATCACCTTGAACTTGCTTCCATTCCATGAGAACTAAAATGCTTGTCGTATACCATGATCAAATTTCCTTCTTCCTTGGCCTGGTCAAAAAATTCCCCATAAAACAGTCAGTTTTTATTCCAAACAGATCCCTTAGGTCTTCAGCATTTTGGACATGCTTCTAATCTTGTTTGAAAGTTTTCATCCACAGTAATCAATGATTTCATATTAATTCACTGATTCCTACCCTTGTGTTTTTCTAATGTTGGGAAGTTCATGTTCCTGATCACTATTATTTTCGTACATAATTTTGATAGGCGTCAGCTGTTTTTGAGAATCTGAGGGTAATGGTAATAGACGACATGATATATCTGATACATATAAAAGGACTTGCAGATTATGCTACTTCAAGCATGAACTTAGAAGTGGAGATGCTTTTTGTGGACCTAGAACAGGATCCTCCAAAGGTTGGTCACACTTCATACTCTCATTTAGTAAAGTCTAGATTATTTAAAGCAAACCTGTGTGTTTACTTTTATTAATAAAGATGCAATATCATGTTTGATCCAGATGGTCACACAAGGAGAAAAGTGCTCTTTAACAATAGAACTTGTAAAACTACAGAAGTTGTTCTCGTTGCTTTTCCTGCAAGATGGATTGAACTGTGATCCATTGCCTGGTCAGTTGACAGATATGGAGGCTAAATCTGAAATCTCTACCAATAAGCCCACTACTTCTCAGTCATCTCTACTCATTGATCTTAGTGGCTGCATGGAAGAAACTCAAGTCACTGTGCCAACTTTAAATGGGTAAATCAAAATCCTTAGTAGTGCTTTTTTAAACTTAATTTTAGGGGAATCCTATGATTCATATGGTGATTACTTAAGATCTAACATGTTGATTGAAGAACTGCATGTGTTACTCCTTACTACATTGGTGATCTATTTTGGATATCTTAGAATTTTTTTCTTTATTTTGAAGGTTATTGATGTCTGCAATGACAAGTGGCTAATGTATTAAGATGAGTTTGTAGTTAATGGTTCTGTTTATCAGTTAATTATTGACTGCATCAATCTCTTTTATATCTTCTTATTGCAATCCTGCAAAAGTGAGTTCCGATTTGTTTTCAATAGTAACAATGTCTACATATTCTTTTATACAAGTCGGTGAATTTCATGTCCTTCAGATGGCTTCTTGGGTACCCAGTGGTATACCTGTTTGGCAAGCAGTGTATTAAGGATGCGATATTTAATCTTTCCACCAAGTCTCTTCACATATTCAGAATCTTAGTCTCCAGGTTCGTGTTTCCTCATACTTCTCTGTGATGAATTTGGACTTTATTAGCTGACTTGACTTCTTATCCTCTTTATATGGTAATTGTCTAGTTTTGAGCCTGTTGGAGTTGAAGTTTCCGATGGAAAAGTCATGCCTATGCTTAAGTTTTAAGTTAGTGTACAATCTGAAGAAGAACATCTTTTTGAACAATAAAATGAAGTTTAGAAGCCTGTTTGACCTATCATATGCATCTTGATTGTCTTTGGTCACTTTAATCTTTTTGTCAGTTTCTTTTGCTTTATTTTGGTATCTATGACGGTGAGTTGTGCCAGTATTATCTCATCGACCTGTAAAATGTTATGTGCCTGTAGATGCAATTAGAAGCATCCAGTAAAGTGATATATTCCTTTGACCATTGGGGAAATTTATATCTGAGATTAGTCCAGCGACTCTCTTCTCAACAAACATATCTTCTAAGTGGCTGACTTTGATATTTATCTATTTCTAAATTATGCCTTGTAGGAGTGTCCCAACCATTAAAGAATCTCAGCAAGAAGAATTGATGAGGTATGCCCCCATTCATTCAACTTTAGTCAATCATCTGGAAGGTAAACTCTATAAGATTTAGCAAGGAGAATGTATACAATGTCAAGACAAGTAATTCTGGCCACATACCTTATTGAATATATTAAATTGCTACTAGCACCCATATCAAGGTTGAGAAAAAGAGATATAACTCATAAATTATTCCCAAGAGGCCAAACATCAATAGCATAAATCGTAAATATGCTGACTCGAAAAGAACTTTATTCTTTTGTCAAGAAAGTCTACTGTGAGACTGAGTCTTTATTGGTTATTGTTTGCCTACTATAAGTAGATCAGAAAAGAGAAGATTGTGTAGATCAATTTCACGGAGATTTGTGGTTAAACCTGCAAGCTATATGCATGAAATCAGAAACAAATACACATTCACTCATGGATGAATAGAAATAGAGTTGTAATGGCTTGCTGGAAATCCATATGAAAGGAACACTTCCTTTATACTTTATGTGGGCCGATGACCTGCTGAATCGATCCTGAGGTTGTTAGGATTGGTGTTAATGGTTGCTGATATAGTTCCCATGCATAGGTTGTATAAGGTACAAGTTTTGGAGTACAATACAGTCTGATGACTTTGAGGGCATTAGGTTTTATAGGTGGTAACTAAAATGTGGCTTTCAGCATTTTTATCTACTGTTTTCTTTTTCTTGTCATTTTCTATTCCCATCACTGGAAGCATATTTAAATTTGTATGCTTGTCAAATAAATGTTGCAACAGTTTCTCGGTGCCGTATGATTTGAGCTTATTGGAAAGCAAAGAACCATGGGCAAAGGCATTTCTGGCTCAGCTGCAGCTAAAATGGGAAAACTGCAAGTTAATTTGGAGTTCACTGCAATTGGAGGTAAGTGCATGCTATCCACAAGCAATTGTGCTGTAGCATTCAAGCATCATCACTGTGCTTCCTCTGTGCCTGTGAAAAAGAAAAAATAGTTTGTCTGCACATCTCTGGAAACAAAACACAATAACTACAGTCTAAGGAGGTCGAGTAAAATTGTAGAATTCGACTGGGGTGTATCACCTTGAGAAGTTAGAATACTGGAGATGCATTTACTTTCCACATGGTTCAGCAATCCACAACCATAAAGGCATTTCCTTATCCACGTAGCTTCATCAATGAACAAATATTATTTCCCAGTTCAATGAAAGAAACGACGTCTTCAAAAGTTCTAGCTTTTTTATTTCGAACGAGGAAATTGTGTCGCCACCGGCTTACAGTCTCCTTACCTTAAGATTTAGCGTTGAGGATAAAGAAACTCAAATATGTTTATGAGAAATTGAATGCTAGATCATTCCATTATTGAGCATTCAGGACAAAAGGAAAAGAAAAAAAAAAAAGACAATTAGGCTTCCACTGTTGTACAAATATGTGGGTCGATTTCCACAAGTTCCAACACGACAAGCTTATGCAGCTAAGTACGGAAGGAGATTGGTATGCATATTCATCTTTTAGAAGCAATTAAGCGTGCTCATTTGTCAAGGCATTCCTTTCCTTTGAGAAGCAGAGGCATGGCGAAGCAGACCTCTGTTGAAGATAATTTATTTTTGAGCATGTGCTGAGTGTTCACAAAGTTTATGGTATCCTAAAAAGATAATTTAGTGACATGATCTTGTTATTACCGTGCTCGCGGGACAAGATAAGACTTGGGGTTAGAATTTTACCTCCCATAAAGGGTCTATTCAATTCGAGCAAAGATTAGTCTGAATATAGATGACTTAAAATTATCTTCTCATAATTGAGACCCTCTTAAAATTTTGAAGCATTATATGTTCCATTGTTAAACTATTTGAATCCTATATTAAGCCAATGCAATCACACCTTTTTTTTATTGATTTAAATTAACTTTAATTAATTATGGAAGACCGATTTAGCAAGAGGAGATGTCTGACTTAAAGTAAGCTGTGCAAGTTGGTGGGAGGTAGGGTCAGACCTTCACCTTGCAAACATGGTTGATGAGTACGGAGTTTGATGTTACAATCTACCCCATTTTCAACATGCTCCATCCAGCTCTCGACCATGTCAAAGTCCTTTCCCATCACCGATAATCCAACCATCCATTAAGAAGAACGTTTCTTAACTCAAAAAGCAGAAAAGGAAAAACACAACCAGTAATCTCGCTTCTTTGCAACAACTTGAAATTTATTAGAGCAAGGACCTTGAGGCTGGAGTCTTTGCATCATTGCATCATTACACTCATGGGATAAAAAAGCAAAAAAACAGGAAAAAAAAAGGGGACTTGAAAGGAGGACTGAGACTGAAAACTTCTATCCAAATTGAAATTGAAATGCATGCAATTCTTGATTGGAATCTGGCTTGGGGGAGAAAAACAAAACTAACGATACAAAATGAAACCAAAGCAAAGACAGCAAAAGCAAAAAAAAGAAAATGCAGATATTGGGAAGCAAAAACTCTACTTTGGATCCTTAATTAGTTTGAGGGCATCAGCCTTGGTGGGGAGGGCAGGGATTGCTCCTTTCTTTGTGGTTGTAATAGCTCCACATGCGTTAGCAAATGTAAGTGCCTCTCTCAACCTTGCCTCGTCCTGAAATTACATACAAAAACAATATTTACTCGATAATGTCTATGGACACAACTAGCAAGTCATTCTAGCAGATGTAGTAAATGGACTGCGTCTGTTGTTGATATTAATCTACCTCGAGAATGGAGTGGTCATCAACAATCTTGCACAGTAAAGCTCCCACAAATGAATCTCCAGCACCTGTTGTATCCACCGTTTGAACATGGAAAGCTCCCACAGATCCATGGAAATTCTGTGATTAAAGATAGACCGATCGTCAGAGTGAGTACTGGGCATATCAAGAATGATTCGGCAACTTCTTTACAATATGCAGAAATACAACAGGAACCTAGCTTTTGGTTAGAATATGGAGCGGGTACAGTTTCAATTGCATATGTAAATTGAATGTTGACTTTACAATGCCTAATAAAGCAATTAGGTCTATAAAGATATTCTGGAGTTCCCAAGCATTTTCCATAGACTGATTACAAGGACCTAAGGGAGAGATAGGACTGGTCAGGATATTTCAAATTCCAGTTTCTTTATTAACATAATTTAATTATGTATGTATATCCTTAGGAGTTTAATTAATGCACAACACCCTTCTTTAGTATTAAAGATGACATAAAGACCCACGCACCAGCATATAAAAAATTAAACAAGGAGGTGGGGTTGGAAACATATCAGGGTAGCCTGAGAAATGTCTCAGATAAAATATTAAGAGGTATCAAGAAAGGCGACTATACAACCAACCAAAATAAACAAAAGAATTCTCAGAACTAGACTCCTGGTGTAAATGAAGGGTCAAGTTTCTTAAGTTTAGTTTACTTGTATTACTTTCTCACATTCAAGAATTGTATCTAGTGGAGTACCCAAAAAGTACACTCCATTTAGGCGAGGCTGTTAAAATAAGGGGCCCCATTGTCTAGAAAGCATGCCATCAGCTAGCATGTTGCATAAGCAACTAAAACATCCACCACCTACCTTCACAGCTAAAAGTCAAATTTGTTGAAAAGAGATTTTAGATCCGACGCGGTAACAATGAATTAAAGTACCTTGGTGTAGTATCTGCAGCCCTTTTCACCAAGAGTGACCAAGAGCAGCTTCAAGTTAGGGTGCCAAAGTGACAAGGCATCAGCATCATCAATTTTATCACTTCCAGTGAGGAACTCGAGTTCAACATCACTGACTTTAATCACTTCCGCCTTCTCCCAGATGCTGAGTATCTGCTCACGAGCCTCCTCAGGAGAGGGCCACAATGGCAGCCTCAAATTGGGGTCATAGGAAAGGAGAGCTCCTGCTTCCTTTGCCACTTCCATTGCCCTAAGGTGAGCTGATCTGCATGGCTCCACTATCAAACTTATGGATCCATAGTGGAAAACTTTAGCCTGCACGCAAACAAACAGTCAGCTAGTTGATAAACTTAAATGAGAACCGTCTACTTTAAACTTCAATTACCTAACAAAAACGGGGTAAAGCCGTCCGATCATGGTCTAGTCCAAAGTCCAACAAACATGCCAAAACACATTGAAAAGTAGGTTTATAAATTGCTTAATAGATGAACAATCGCGGACTCCACAGCTACAGGACGGCTCCACCATAGATACCCATCTCAAATATAAAATCTCAGACGGCTATTTCTCTTCCTACCACGGAAAAGAAGCGGTCTTTGTACAACCCAACACAACACGGCGTCTAGCGTAAATTGCCGCTTTATTTGGAAAATCCCAAGATTATTATTATCCATGCCCTCATTATACACAAAAACTGCGGACCCACAACATATTGAGAAGAAGATCAGATCTTCCCATTTCTTGACGAACGAAATATTAGTTCGCACAATTTAAACACTTCATCCCATCTTCTTTTTTTTTAAAAAAGAAGAAGACAAAACGTTAACTGATAATTTCAAAAAAAGCAAAATCCAAAAATGAGACTTTGAATTTGAACAAATCCCTGAGTGGGTCCCACTTAGTTCCTAGATTTTCCGGATCTACTCATCAGCGTCACCGGCGAGTGAGACTAGCTTAATGATATTCATATCTCGTCATGTTCGCACTATCGTTGTTTAAATTTTTTCGGACATTTAGCAGACTCACTCTCCACACTACCTCTCAAGCGCTACAGGACACACGCGAAAGCGAAGGATTCGCTGTTGGAATCCTCGCCCAATATCAAGATCCTCTTGCTGACGTGGCGCCAAAAATAAAGTAGTGTTATAACCTAACAACCAAACGATTGCCGATCAAAAAAATAAAAAAAACCGACCATTTTATTGACTTTTTAGTGGTTACTCACAGATCTGATTAGCTCGAGATTGAGCTCTTCTGGTTGAAGGAGCATGTCGGCGCTGGGGTTCCTGTAGAACATGAACTCACGCTCTCCGTCGGCGCGTAGGGTGACGAAGGCGAGAGCGGTTCTGGCTCCCTTGTCGAAGACGATGCCGTCGCCGTTGACCCCGTTCTCTTTAACGATCCCGGCCAGCATGTGGCCGAACTCGTCGTCTCCTAGCTTGCCTACGAAGGCAGCGCGTCCTCCGAGCCGAGACACGGCGATGGCGACGTTGGCGGGAGCGCCGCCGGGGGCTTTGAGGAAGCCGGGTGCCTCGGCAAGGGAGACGCCGGAGACAGTGGGGACGAAGTCGATCAGCATCTCGCCGAAGCTGACGATCAAGGACGACGACGACTCGACTACCCCATTGGCTGCCATTGTAGAGAGAAAAGAAGGTGCTTGGGTGGCTGTTTAGAAAGACAGAAGGAAAATGCAGAGAGGGGAAGTGAGGGTAGGAGAGGACTACTTATAGACTTGATATGTTTTTATTACATACAACTTGTTTTGTGCTTTTATTTATTATTGTCAAAAAAGGATTGATTTCTATTTTTTACTTCAATTTCTCTTTAAATTTGGATGAATAGAGAAATGTAAAACTTTAGGGAACAAGTGGAAAGATAAAATAAAATAAATAAGTAGGGACAGCCATTGTTTTAATCATATTGGTGGGTGTTTTGCATTGATGGTTTTGTCAAGTGGGTACCAACTCCCTCTCTCTTAAAATCTTGTTATGACTCAACAGCTAACAGTCTTTTAGGGCCAGAAACAAACTATACCTGAGTCGCATTTCATCTTCATCCGAAGTTGTACAGAGATCGGGAAAAGTTTGATACTACGCAGTTTTATCGTTATATAATAAAGAGATCGTTTTTAGTATACCTACATGTAATGTTAGATGTGCCTAATTTATTCTCAAAAGCTATTTCAAGAGAAGAAGTTTGCATATTATTATAAATTATTAAATACTCTCATAGTTGTTCAATGTGAGATTTCTGACATATCTCTTCAGTCTAAAGTATGACTGAACATCTGATGGATATATTGGACAAAGGAATATAACCGGACACCACTCTAAACCATCGAGACAAACTGACTCTAATAACATATTAGAAGTTCTCAGGAATTCTATATCGGACAACTATAAGAGTATTCAACAATTTATAATAATGTACAAATTTCTCTCTCTTGAGCTGGCTTTTGGAAGTAGTTAAGCCTTTTTAACATGATATTAAAGTCAGGTTGTCTCGATAATTTGGGACGGTGTCCGGTTATATCTCTTTGCCTAATATGTCCATCAGATATTCAGTCATATTCTAGACTGAAGGGGTGTGTCAGAAATTTCACATCGGACAATCACGAGAGCATTTAACAATTTATAATAGTGTGCAAACTTCTACCTCTTGAGCTAACTTTTGAGAGAGAGTGAGAGATTTCTAATATGTAAATATAACAGGATAATTATAATACAGATTAAAAGAATAAATAAGTTTTAAAAAACTGATAAACTTGATCGACTTGATTTCCTTAGTTATGAAATTAGGGTACCGACTTGATCTACCTCTAAGACAAAATGATAAAATGTTAAAGGTTCACATTCTTTAATTCCTAACGCTTCTTCGCCAATCTCGCACAATAACTTTCGGTTCTGCAAGATTGAAATTTACGCCAAGAAAAATATTCCATGGTCACACCTGTATTATCAATGACACATTCACATTTGACACGGGGGAGGATGGAGCCAAAAGAATAGTGGGAACAATCACGCCAGCCATATAACTAAAGAAACACCTGTGACTTGTAAGACTGGCACTGGCAGCTAAGCAACGCCAGCTTTTTGCGATGGACACACCCCACAAAAGTACTGTTCTTGTAATTATCGACCCTGCATGTCGGTGTTTACTAAACAAAAAAAAGGGTTATTTTTCAATAAATAGACTATTAATCGTATCGATAATCATAGTTCATCCACATGGATGATTGACTTAAAATCGTCGAGGACCTTGCATCTATTGAAGGGCAACCTTCGAATTCCACATCTTCCTGATTTAATATATCTTCAGAATTGGATTCACTCATGGATAGGGATAGGCATGCATCTTTTTTTTTTTAAATACATATAAATGGAAATAGAAGTGAGAAAAATTACATAACGAGTCGGAGGCAGCAAATCCCCGATATATCCTCGTCAAGGAAGCGTTAGCACCCAACAAGGGTAGTATCAAAAATGATAAGACTCGACTGAAATAGAATTGACGTGAGTAGCCAGCCAGTCAATACATTTATTACTTTTTTGATAAATGTGTCAATTTGTAACAGTCTAATTCTAGGTGAGAAGCTCATGAATTTCCAAGACAATGAGATTGAGGGCCTGTGAATGACGATCCGCCAAAAAGAAAAGAGAAGATGCACTGCGAGAGAATCCAGCTCAAATAGGCACGCATCTTTAGTTTCTCACACTTCTTCATCTGTGGAATCTGTTTCCACTTTCAAAGGATGTAGAGAAATGACATTGTGAATCTTATCGTTACTTTCCCTTTTAGATTTCCCTGATTCCTTGAACTCTTCAGTTGGACAGTTTGAGAAGAAAGCGAATCATTGTTATTCTAACAACCATATAATGAGTTATGTGATATCTAGTGGAGTTCCAGTTCCTTCTCCGAAACCGGACTCTAGACTGCTCACATTTTGATTTTTCCGGTGCCTGCAAAGTGAAGGAAATTTTAACTTAGTAGGACTGTTGACAGATAGTACAGAAAGAAACCTTACAGGATATCAATCTTTGTCATTAGGAGAGAAAAGCAACCAGATGCAATGTGAAATTCCCTTATGGGAAAAGATTTTTCAAAAGAATATCATTTTTTTGCAGTCATTTCATTCATGCGGATTTTAAAAAGAAAACATTTACAAACTGCTTGGTTCAAAGAAATAACTATTCTATTTCTATTATATTCCAAACATATTTATAATACCTATGTTTGTTTGGTTAGAAACTAAACCCAGAATAGTTATGCATCAAGAAAATCTATTTTAAAATTTTGAGAAATACATAAAATTTATTTTTAATTATCTTTAACTTTTTTAAGAATAGCTATTCCAATTAAAGACAACTTTATCCTTCTCACGATCAATAATAATAATAATAATAAGACAATTAATTTCATATAATTAAATTAATAATAAAAATGATAATGCTAATA